>JBBPCZ010000089.1:4642227-4654720 GCA_037974445.1 Brycinus macrolepidotus
TCAAATTCCTTGTATGTGCTTGCACATACTTGGCCAATAAACACGATTCTGATTCTGATTCTGATTCTGATTCTGAACATGGAATGTAAGAAAAATTTAAACTAAATGTGTTAGAAGTGACTGACCATCTGTTGGTAAATGTTTATTAAGTTTTGAGACAGACATAGCATCTAAAAAAGCCAGTGCCAGTTCTAACCCCCAGGTTGCCTAAATCCTCAGAGATCTGGTCAACTTAAACAAAATCACCAGTGTGTAGCAGCAGCTCTGTAATTTACCCGATACTTCCCATTTCAGTTTTAGATTTAATTTCAGACTCACATGTGTAAATATGGCAAAAAATGTGATAATTGTGACCTTTTTGCTTTCACAATGAAGTGGTTTGTGTCTAATTGAGACCCAGTTTAAATCCAGAGCCAAACTACACATTTCCCATATTAACCTCTAATCAGTGAAGATAAATCTTTGTCCCTAGTGCTCAAATATCACTAGTTATTTTAAGGGTTATTTTAGGTTATTTTTATTGATTTTAAGACTGAACTATTGTGGTTGACCCTTATTTGTAAATTCAAAGGCATCATGGAATTTGAAGAAGCTGCCTCAGCTGGCAGTGAAAAAAGTCCATCCCTTCCCCAATTCATAGTCCCTAGTCTCAGATTTGGAGGACTATCACACTACACATCACACTATTATATAAGAACAGACAAAGGTGCGGAGTGCTGGGGGTCTGCAGGATTTGAGAATCTTTGGGCTGAAGGATGTGAAGGCAACCTTGCTTCCTATGAACTGGAACCAGAACCAAATTTCACTTACCTACATTTGAGAGTCCTCCCTTCTGGACTATCTTGTCGATGGCAGGTTTCAGGTCTTTGGAGTTAGAGTACTGCCGCAAGCTGAACTCTGTTACTGGGTCGTCCCTTATAAAGCAGAAAGGAACATAAATGCTACCTGTGCTCCCTGTGCTCTACAGCTTCTTATTCTTTCTAAATGAATAATTTTAATATATCAATCACTACACTTGTTTGCCAGACAAAGAAGATGGTATGTTACCCATATTGGATGATGCCCATCATAGGGCCAGCCACACCCACATTGATGACCTGGGAAACCTCTGCCAGGAAGTCTTTCTGGATCTTAAAGCGCCGCTTCCCAATGCTCCAGCTGCCATCCATGAGGAAGGCAATGTCAACTTTACAATCTGCAATGAGAAGTACATGCTTGTCTTTATACAGCAGACTCAGGGTGTTGGTCAGTGGAAAGGGAGTTCATCTGGTGTGGGCAAATGGGGAAATGGCCTGAAGACTAAGGGACAGGAGGTAATGAGGAAACGAGTGAACATACTTGGGTCTCCCTGAGACACAGGTTCTGGAGCTCTGGGTAAGGAGTCCTGCTCTCGTGTGCTGAACCCTGTGGAGAATGAAGAAGATGAAATTAAAGAACACTGCTTAAATGTGTCTGAGTCATGCCATTCAGTCAATCTGATAAGCATACTGACCCCTACAACACATTTCTGAACACCACTTCTGTGGGCACCCCTGGTATCACATCTCATTCTTTGCAGAGGGAGAGAGAGCATGCTGAAGCAATCCATCTCACCTGAGTCAAAAGGGTTTGCTTCTGGCTTCCACACCTCCACCGGCTCCACTGTGACAGCAACATCACACACATCACTACAACACCGCGCCAAACATCCAAGCAACAGCATGCAGCACTGAATATCTCAAGTTTCAAAATTTCTTCATAATTCAGTGCTTGTGAAGTAAACAAAGCCATTCAGAGCGGTTTGATTTGATTTCTTTGCAGTGGTGTTGATAGGAAATGGGGTCTGATGTCTGTAACATGAATATTTTATTTACTATCCAAAATGTTGATAATAGCAAAAAATGATAAAAATGTCTGTTCTTTGGGACTATTTTGCATTACGATGCCCTGCATGTACCTCTCCAAATTAAAAAATCTTAGGCATCATTTGTAAATGATAAGGTGATGGATCCAGCAGGTAGATGGGGTGGAGAAAAGTCTTGAAAAAGAGAAAGTGCATCAGATTTGCAGCTCAGTGTGAGCTTTCTCAGTAACATTGACTCTAAGAACTAATGTGTTTATGAGCCTTTTAAGCATCAAGTGGTCTCTCATTTGTGATTCTGAAAACTAAATCACAATTTCTGATGTGTGAGTAGTTAAGAAAATGATGCCACAAGCTACTGCCGGTGGTATGATTAATCCAGCGTAGGCCCACTCACTTTTGTCATAAGCTTACCCAGAAAGTCTCATTAACAAATAAAACCACAAAAAAACAAAGGAACCAAAAATGAAAATATGAGACTTCTTCAAAATTCAATTTATGATATTGACCAAGAAAAAAAAACAGAGCATATTAAAGTTATGTTGAACCTGTTGAGTTTCCTGTTTCTTTCACTGCTTCAGAAACATTTTGTATGTGAACAAGTTGCCGGATCCAGTCTTGGAGGTGCTAGATCTGGCTTGTTCCAACACATATTAAGCCCTGGTTTTAGGCCAAAAACTCATTTTAAAATGATCATAAATCAACGTCTGGAGCATCAGAAAACACATTTGTAAACACATCAGAAAAAACTTTCTTTGGAGTAGTTCACATCTAACTACCCTGAATGACTTTGTCTTCATCCAGTGATTCAATTATGAGGAAATTTAGAAAAATAGGTAGAATTCCCCTTTAACACATTGACAGTACACCTGCAAAGGAAAGTTGGCTGTAAGATGAAAAAACACTAAATCATGACTGAGTTAGCATTTTAATGTTTAATGTTATTTCATGCAATAGAACCTCCTGATAAGCACTCAAAGATCCAAGCAGGTGAGTGTATGTGTACCATAGTCCCTTTTAGTCCATCATTTGACCCTCCGATGTGTATATATTATTTGTGCAAGAACTCCACAGGACTGCATGCTGGTCAGAAAAATCACAGACACTTGCCTGACATGATCTCTGTTATATGACCCTGTTCCAGAGTGGAATAGATAACACTAGGCAAGTACGGCACCTGTGCTACCACTTGTGTGTCTCAGATAGCATTATGACGTACCTCTGGTGTGGCCGGTTTCAGAGAGGACTTTGCGGCTAGTGTCCGCCTCCGCTGGCCGAGGAGCTGAGAATAGAAATGCAAGTGCGTGTCAGTTGTGAACCAGGTAGCCTGTGGTGCACTTACCACAAGGACAAAGAAAAAAACACAATCTGACACTCCACTCTCATTTCTCATTCTGATGGCGTTCCTCCACAATTGCACAGCTGGTGGTTTTATTTGCAGGGGTGTGTGCGAAAAACAGTGCCAGAGCGTTCAGCTCTCCAAAACCAGATCTGAGCAGTTTGGATGCCTCAGTGGTGTCGCAGAGGCTATGCTCTCTGCCCTGTAATTTTGAGGAACTACAAACTGAGGGGCCTTACGGATGCCATTTGGTGTCTTGTCCAGGGTCTATTCAAAGATCTTCAAGACTTGTATGATTTGTAGCTTGTCTGCTTGGGGTTGCACAAGCAGTATTTAAAAACAATTGGGCCACAAATAGACAATCCAAAATTAAGATGTATCGGTCAGGTTTTTTACACATTCAGTTTGCAGCTGTCAAGAAGTATGCTGGTTCTTTGTTTTGATTGTCTATGGCAGTTTGAACCCCTGTAATTCATCCAGATGTAAATGAAGATAACTGATTCAGTTGGATACTCAGACACCTTAAAGGAATAGTTTGGCCATAAAGCAAATTTACACAATTTTCCACTTAAACCCAGATGTAGTCGATCAATCAAGACATGTTTGGTGTCCAAATTTTGTTTCCATAACTTAGCATTGGAGCTACAAGGCTAACGTTGCTAACAAACACTAGAAGACAATGGTCGCCCAAATCTTTTCTTTAAATACATCTATTCAAATCTATTTCAACCTGCTTGAACTGCATCAAGATTTTATGTTGTGGTTTAGGACATTTACTGCAACACCAGAGCTGGAGAGGACTGATCTTGGATCAGATTCTGCTGTTTATGTTTGCAAAAACTAATGCTGGCACTCCTACTCCTGAATAAAGACTATGAATAAAGATGATGCAGTGTCTGGCTACACGCTTGTTCACACGCATAGTCATACTATGTTCTAAACCACATCCACAAGTCCATGTCACTTTAATGAAGGTTAGGAAGCAGTCTGAGTGGGCTGAGAGAAGTTTTAGGGATCTCTTTACAGAAATGGGTTTGGCTGACTATTGACTTCTAGTGTTCTTTAGCAACATTAGCCTTGTAGCTCCAGAGGCAAAATCTGTATGCCAAACATCTCTTGGCTGATCGGCTACATGTGGAATAATGAAAAATTGTGTGAAACAGATTTTTCGCTAATATGCACAAATGCATATTGAACTTTAAATGCATGTTGAACTGACAATATGAGATCATGCACTTTGAATGCAAACCAACACAAATGCATGAAAACCTTACAAGTTTTCCCATGGTTAATTTTATAAACGTCAAGACCTCTTCAAGACCCTTTTGATTGAAAAATGAAAGACCACTTACGGTACTGTCCAAAGTTATAATACCAGCGCTCATACTCTGAAATATGTGGCCTTGGGTCTGGAGCTGCAAAGAAAGCCCAGCATTTCAGACACAAGTTAGTTCAGCCTTGTGCTGTGCAGGGACAACTTCAGTGTCCATGGTTGCAATTGGCCAGGTTAGAAAAACCTGTCATCCAATTGCAAACTAAATTTCAGAACTGAAATCCATTTTCTTACCTCCTCCTCATAAAAAGCCCATGTGGCTAAGGCTTTCACAGCACCATATGTACATGCATGCACTATGAAAATCATATGTGCAGCACGCTGACATGATTATATTAAACCATCTTGACATGCTGTACATTTAAGGCACAATGAAACAGAGCGCTTGAGTGCAAACAAGCAACAGATACTGTAGTTGCATTCAGAACATCCATATGGAGCAAGCATGACGAAACTAACATATGCTTTGCATACTGATTCAACCACATGCAGATATATGCATTTGGTTTTAGGCCGCTAATCCCCCTCTCCCCCTCAGGGGAGCACATCTGAAAGCATATGGAAGTCTTACCTGCAGAATCGCCGGTGTGCATGTCGGTCCATGTGTAGCCTGAGTCTGGCTCAGAGTTACTAGGATCTGAACACAGAGAAGTACTGGCATGACATACAGTTGCAGAGAGACTCTCCATAGCATTTCATGTTTCAAGACATGCAAAGTTTTATGATTCAGTTACAAATTTTATATTGTGTTTATCATTGCATTTATGATTTTTTTTTTGCATCAGGGATCCCAAATGAAGTCAGGATTAGCTTAGGTTTATGATTGTTTTTATGATTTTTTTTTAAATTTACCATCACACTTTTACTGTGACAATCACTGGACGGTATAAAAAAACAGTGAAATCCCCAGCACTGTGTGAGATACCTGATGGTCTCCTGGGTCCAGAGGACCAATCGGATCTTGCGTATGCAGGGTGTGGCCATTCCCTCCTAGCAAAATCTGAGTGAGGAGATTGAAAAGCTACTTACAGTGCATGAGCAGGTGATCACAGGTTAGTTGTAATGAAGACCACTTGTGAGACTTAGTACCCAGATATCTTTAAGACCAATTTACTTGTCAGACTCCCAAATTGTGACCGAAATTGTGCCCAATGTACACTGGAAAACTCAACACTTGAAGTGAAATGTGGCTTGGGTTCTCTTAAGATACACAAAGCTGCCCTGGTATGACTCACCTGTAAGAATAGAAGCATCTGGGAGAATGGTAGCTCAAGTAATGAATTCAGTACTTCCTCATAAAAGCCTGAATTCAGTAAACCAAGACAGCGGCCACCTTTTCCCAGATGCAAAAGTGGAGGATAAATTTCAAGTCTGATTTTAAAAGTATTTTATAAATTCTTCCTAGCTCTGACTTATTAACAAGCCTTTCCAAGGATGAAATGGGTGTATGCGAGCAGAAAAAACACTAAAAGGTGCAGGGCATTCACCATACCCCTGAAAATAAATCACAAAATCCACTTGTTTGCCTGATAAACTTAAAACCATTCCCTGACAGATACCTTAGATGAGAACTTAATGCATCACTTGAAATGCACACATTTGCCTGAACCCGGTCCAGCAACTCGGCCCCAAAACATCCTGTCGGGCCATAACAACACAGCGAGGGAAACCTAAACTAACCCTGCAATGCCCTCGCTAGGGTTAGAGAAGGGAACTAGTGGACTAGTGGGCCTACAACAACAGTGACCATAGAGTTCCATTCCAGTGGCGGAACAGCAAGTGGTGCTTGTGTTGACTACACGAGCCCCCCAGATCAGACAGCAGTAAGCCGGGCGTGGGAGTATTGTTGTACTGTGAGACAGGCAGTCAGCTTTGCAGTACTGGAGGGCTCCCAAAGAATACTGAGCTTCCTTGGTGCCATGCCAAAGCCTAGGCCCCCAGCCTATTGCTACAGATGATAGACTGTCGCTCTGTCATTTGACCTTGGTGCATGAGAGCGGATTTAGGCAGCTTTGTCATGATAAAGCTAAATGACGCATGGTTTGGGGTTACATGGCACGAATGATTTTTAGAATGCTATGGTCGCACAGCATGCCAGAGGATTTTTTTAGGACAACTTCTCCCGAGACACAGATTCTCAAATGTCTCTCAGTTCATGTACTTTACAGCTATTTTCTGAAAGTACAAGTCTGGAGAACCCGCTGGTTGCTGGTTCATTTCCCTGTCAACTTGGTTAAACCACTAAAGCTAAAATGGGATGTGGAGGCTGCTGAGCATCGGCTCAAAGATCTATTTCATGTGGAAGTAACCGCCTTGATTCATGTACTGTGCCTGCAGGGACACTCAGGGATTGAAACACATTAAGCACCACAGAATTGGTTCTCTTATACAAAACACATTCATTTAGTCTTCAAAAGGATGTGGCCTGGGTATTAGCCTAATGTTTAGCATAATGTTTCAATTTAGAAGTAAATAATACAGTTTTTATTACAGAGGCTGGTTTGAAAGACCACAATTTACTAGGAGCATTACATTAAAGAAGCTTTAAGATGTTTCAGTATGGTTTAAAAATACATGCTTGACAGTTCATGATTCAGCATTATTCATAGTTTACAAACCCAGTGATAAACTAATGACATACAGTAAATCATATATTCATAGCCTTAATTTAAGCATTTACACTGAAAAAACGGGGAAAAAAATATATTGCAAATAATCTGAATTAGGCAAATTAGTCTGCCAATCTAATTACTTAGTTAGATTTCTTGAAATAAACAAAGAATGTACAAAAATATGTAGATATCTAGTTACACCTAACCCCCACCCAAAACCTTAGCAACTTAAAAGATCTAATTTCAAGGCAATAAATCTTTTTTCCAGTCTGATCTCAATATTTTTGGGTTATTTCACTTTCTATGAGAACATTTGCTTTGCTTAATGTAGGCACCATATTTTCACTGTATTTTCTCTAGTTTTTTGTGAGTTGTTCTTTCACAAAACACACACTGACAGAAGTCATGTTTGTTTAAATCATTTAATAATTGATTAGTTTATGCTAGTACTATGTAAAAAATGTTGTTTGCCCAGTTAGCAAGTCAGTTTTAGTTAGAAATCACACTTACAGAAATCACGTGTAACAATGTAAGAGTAGTTTGTGTAAAGATGGCTGACAAATTCATTACATTACAGGCCCAGAGACTTTGCCTAGGGACACTGAAGCTCTTCAGGCACCCCAGCAACTTACAAAGACACATTTTGTTTTTTTTCCCTTTAATTTGGCACCTGTCTCTACATAATTAACATTAAATCCACATATTCAGATTGAATGGAAGCTGGTGGAAAGCTACAAAAAAGGGGGACCTTGTTTGCTTAATTGTAACCACCTGGTTCTTTATTAGCAGCATTTGTATCGTTAGGTAAGAAATTCCTTTAAGAATTTCTTGTCAAAGACCTGCAGCTGAGCAACCAGGAGTCTAGTCCAGGCAAATCTCGCTGAGGGAACATTTGGTTCAAAAGCCTTTGTAAAATGTTTCAAAGAGAGATTTTATAACCCTGTACTTACTGTCTGTGTTTAAACGGTTCAGCTATTTCGTCTTAGATACCCAAGCAACCCAGCACATGTGCGCTGTTTGATGTACAGTAGTGAGCATGCAAACACACACACCAGGCCTGCAGATACTTACTAGGATTAGAGTGGACCACGGGCTGGTTCCTCTCAGGCTGGACCAGCTGAACTCGATTGAAAGCTGCGGGACAATGCGAAGCAGACGGGAAAGAGAGGAGAGCAGGAGGCAGAAAAAAGAGGGAAAGAGAGATTCATGACTGTGCGGCAGCTGTGTGGTTTGAGCGCGAGGGTGATGAAGGCCCAGCAGGGTCTCAGGAGCAGACATGCGGACAGATGCTGAGCGTCCTCAGACCGAGGCTCTGAAAATTCCTTGCTGTTTTTATTCCCTGCCTTTAAAAGCAGGGAGTGAAGAGAGGACAAATTGCCAAAGCATTCTAGGCCACTGTATCCGTATTGCTGTATTTGGAAGAAAGATGAACCTTCCAGAAGATCCCAGCATGACTGGATATTTTTATCCTGGCAAGTAAAATCATCCTAAAAATGCCCAAATATTGGTGACACTTTACTGAAGGTCAGAATTTGTAAGGCTTATTAATTGTAAGGCATAGACAACCTAGCAGCATCGGTTTTTGGGGACTGATTGGGTGCACTACCCCACCCCCGTCGACAAAACTCGCCTAGAGTGGCAGAATTGCCAGAAATGCCACGGCACCTGCGTATACTTTCACTGATGTAAAGCCACATAAACATTTATAAGAGCTTTATTCCAACAAGCATCAGTTGTGATAAGGCTGCCTTAGTTAATTTTGATGTAAATTATTTTATTACTGAAGGTTATGTAAGTTGCTGTGACAGGTTATGCTTGAGTCATATAGCCTCACAGATGCTGTCCTTTACTGAAGTGTTACAATACATCTAATATTTCTTATTTTTGAATATTATTAGATTTTTAAACGATTATTCACCGATTTACTTGTCTTAAGTCATTTTACATAGTGACATTGTTTTGATCTATCGGCAGATAACTTTACTTGTTTCAATTTTTTAATTATTTCATGAAATCATCTGCGCAATGTTATGAAACAAGCAAAACTATCTGGCAATAGAATGACTCTAGATTTGTTAGTTAATATAAATATAAAACACCTACAAATTAGTTAAATTACCTCATATAGTTCAAATGACGAGATATTTTTTGATATATATTGGTTCAATTTAACATGGTTCCACTTGCCAAGATGGAATATTGCAGGAATCTGATTCAATTCAGTCAAATTTCCTGTGCCTGTCTTGTTAACTTATTTGTCTACATCAACATCAGTAATCTCCAATCTCTGCAATTACATACTCAGAGAACACTCAACCAGTTTTCAATGAGTGGCATAAAATGCATGTAGGTATGCAGAAGCCTTGGGAAATGGCCAGGGTGTTTAAGACTGAGGTCCTAGTGGGCCATAACCATGCAGAGTTTATCCTGCACTAACAAGACCAGTATGATTCACAAGTAATTCAATCTGGTGCGATAAATTACAGAAAAAGACAAACCTCTGCAGTCCAGTGGCCCTCCAGGACTATAGCATGACGTTCCTGGGCTAAGGTGTGTAATAGGATGAAATGATAGCGTTGCTAACCTGAGGTGGAGGAGGGTGATGGCTGTCTCCTGATCATGGTACTTGCGTCTTGTCTGCGTGCCCCTGTTGTCAAGAAAACAGGAGACAGATTTATGGCCAGAAGCAGAGTTTCTGTTACTATTAAGCAACGTGTAGGATGTGAAAACAAAATTATATATATATATATATATATATATACACACACACACAGTAGACCCCCAAAATTGTGAAAAACCGCAAATTTGTGACGTGGTAAAAAAAATGCCTAAAAATTCCTATTTTTATAGTGTAAACCCTAAATATACCCCCCAAAACACTTTAATTTCATTTTAAACTCAGCTTAACACATTACCCTTAAAAAAAGGTAAAGGTAAACCCATATACGTACTGTACAGTGTACACTGAACTGCTGTCTCCCGCAGTGCAAGAATATAAAATATCGATTTTACCCCTATATATACTGTACTTTAATTCATGCAAGAGCGTTTTCGTTCAGTATGGGCTGTCGTTTTCTTTGGTATAAGCAGGGTAAATACAGTAATAATTTAGTTTAATTTACAGTAACAAAAATACAGGGCTTTAAGAAGAACAAAATGAAAAACACGAGAACACTCACCGAAACCCTCGAGATAGCTACACGTAGGAAACTGTTATGATGCGGGAATGCATGCTGGACTGCATCTGCCAGAGATGTGTCACAGGGCAGCAGCCAATATACGGTTGCTTTGTGTTCTCTCGATAGTACAAAAAAATGTATAGTTATATTTTATATGGAAATATTTGTCACAAAATTAGTAAATTATATTTTTCTTAATAATTTAGCACTAAAATGCATAAAAAATTATATATTGCCAAGAAAAAAGCAGCAAAAAAAAGTGAGGAGGATATTTGTGGTTTCCGCGAATTTGCGGGAGGTTCCGCGAACAATTATTATTTAGGTTCTAAGAAAAAATCCACGAACGACTGAGGCCGTGAACTATGAACCGTGACTTCGCGGGGGAACACTGTATATATATATATATAAACACACACACACACAAACACAATAAATCTTTACTACACACAAAGGCTACTGTAATCCTTTTGTCTTTTTCCTTTGTCTGCTTTAGAAGCTTGAAATTATCTGACCATCCAAACCACAGGAAAAACCTTGCTTTAAACAATAAAACAAGAAAAAAGAAAGAGTTATGACTTCCAAATAACATCCACTCATTGCTGTATCTTCTTTTTGGCAGTGTTTCTGAGTAGCCAGAAATGCTTGTCCACATA
This sequence comes from Brycinus macrolepidotus, assembly GCA_037974445.1. Taxonomy (NCBI): domain Eukaryota; kingdom Metazoa; phylum Chordata; class Actinopteri; order Characiformes; family Alestidae; genus Brycinus; species Brycinus macrolepidotus. The sequence goes on from JBBPCZ010000089.1 coordinate 4,653,184, forward strand.
TCTGGCAGTTTCATGGGAAGTACTGGACAGCTGTCAAAATGTTCGAAACAGATGGCTTTGGAGGAATACACTTGCAGGAAATAGTGTACTCCTGTATACGGGGGAGAAACAAGTATTCAGATACCTTGGTTTTTGTTATTTATAAACCTCCAGTGCATACATCAGCCTTAAACATTAAACCACTTACAGTTGAATGAATAACACTGGCGTTGGCACAACTTTGGCTTTGAATGCTGTGGCTGATCATTGTATATTCATGTTATAAACATAATATCTTTTGACTTTGTACATCTGAACAAAAGTATATATTCATAATGATAAACAAAGATATGTTAAAAAAAATGAATTTGATAGGGAAAAATTATGCAGACACAACAAATAATAACATTAACATAAACTTCTGTAACTTTGTTTGAATTGGCCTAATTGAGTAATTAACCTTTTGCCCCATTGGGGGTCAGTTTGGTTATTTCCTCTTGGGTCTTCACTTTCAGGTAATGAGGATCCTTTAAAATTGTCCATAAATGTTCAGTTGGATTGAAGATATGAGACGGGCTGGCCATGGAAGCACCTTTATCTTTAAAAAACAGGACCTCCTTTGCTCTCTTGGGAAAATGTGCAACCCTTCTTTCTCTAAACATGAGGAGCTGAATAAATGCCAAAGTGTTCTATTTCTGTCTGACCAAGGTAGGAATGGAGATGATCGCAACGTAGCTCATTGCCTATTGGTTTTTATGTCCCCATGTTCCTGCTGCTTTCGCTCTTTTCTAATGTCTATTGGCTTCTCCCTTAACATCCTTATCATCGGACAAGAGACATTTTGTGTGGTGTACCTGTCTGGGGAGGATACAATGTGCTTCAAAGAACTTATTATTAAACTAATTGTATTGATAGGGATGTTTAATGTCTTTCCTAGGGCTCTTTAGCAGTCCTGTAAAATAACATTATCTCTGAGAACTTCAGGATGAACATTTTTGCAGCATTAATGTGTTGTACTGGATATATTTTACATTTAACTTATAGTTATGTATGCTTTAATATTGTGCCTGATTGGTCGCTGATAGAGTAATCATTTGCAATTGTTAAAGTTCGGGAGATGCAGTTATTCTGAGTTCTTATTCGACATTCTTCAGCTCTGTCTTGCATAACCTGGCAGACTATGTTCAGCATGTCTGAAAAAGTCTCATGTCTGAAAAAAATGTTGGATGTGCTGGTGCTAGAAAAAGACCTGTGGTCACTTGCATAAATCATCTTAAGTGAACTTTTGCCTTTTGGCTTTCCTTATACCTTAAGTGAGATGCATAACATCTCTAAAGACTTAAGAATGTTTATGCACGTGGGCACTGAAATACTTGTTTCTCCACACTGTACATGTGTGGAGAAAGGGAAAATGGTTTGATATAAAAATAAATAAATATGGTATGATTAAAAAAAGAGGCAGAAAAAAATTAAACTGATTCATATTAGTGCTGGGAAAGTTAACGCGTTATTATCGCGTTAACGCATGATTTACTTAACGCCGACAATTAATTTATCG
>JBBPCZ010000089.1:4654820-4665263 GCA_037974445.1 Brycinus macrolepidotus
TGTATTTTTTGTAATCTTTTTTATTTCATTGTAAATACAGGTGCAAGATTATTTTTTGAAAAAATGTTGTTTACAGTATTACAGTACTTGCATAACTTAAGGCCCCTAGTACAAAGGTTACTCAGGACATGACTGGACACTCAATTAACAGCTACCTGGGCCAAACTACACAACACATGTTTGCATGTAGAGAGCAATAGCACAGACACATCAAGCAAGTTAGAGGAGACAAAACAAGTTTTCGATTTGTGAGGACATTATTAGCTGCTATTGCTAATAATGACTTGTGTTTTCCCCAGCGTCAAGGGGCATGTAGCATTTCTTATCTTACCTTATCTTATACGATATAGAAAGTATCTTATTTCAGACAAGGCATTCTTTCAAAACACAGAATCCTTAAGAGAGAATGAGAAAGGAGGTTACCTGGGTTGAAGCGGGGTGAAACTCTACCAGCAAAGGCGGGACCACCCCTGAATGCTTTGGAAAAAGGTAACATTCAAAGCTTGAGATGAGTGCACTACCAGGAGAATACTTGCCTGGTGCCAACTGAAAAAATCAAATAGAGACGTACCTTGAGGAACCTTTCCTTGGCCATTCTGTGACTGCCCTATGGACAATGTTGAGATAAAATGGTTCATGCTTAACATGCCCAATTGAGTAACACTGGATAGAGCAATATTTGTATACTTCAAACTTCTGACAGAGTTGGACTAACATACATCATGGGATTGCCCATGTGAATTCTAAAAGGTACAGCTAAAATATGCACTTACTAATATTTGACACTGCCTCTGAAGTAATTTGAAGTAGTAGAGGAAGTAGTGAAGGACCAAAAAGACATTTATTGCTATAGTATAAAAGTATTCAGGCCTCGTCTGACAGGCATGGCTTAACATCAAACAGGGTAATGTAGAACACCAATACCCAGAAGACTCAAAGTGACCAGAGGGTGAAAGGTAGAACATTGCAGAATCCTTTAAAATCATTTCGTTACACCTGCTGTACTTACGTGCACTGGCTGCCGCAGCCATGGAGGCAAAGTAAGGGTGACTGCTGCCTGAATTGGAGAGAAGGGGATTCTTTAGACATAAAGAGAGAAAGTGAGAGGGTCCGACCTGCTCGGAACAAAACTCTAATTCCATGCAGTTACAATGATCATCAGAAGTGTTTCTGTACAGTTTGTATGACTGATCCATCCCAGCACATGCATTTCTCATACAAATGTAAGAAAGGCTTTTAACGAATGATCATTTGAGGGTAAACGTGGAGTTGAAAGCTTAAGTATACTGTACCTTACTTAAAATGGATCAGAGATTGTTATTACTAACTGCATTACATGTAATGCAATCCACCACAAAACAAATGATCCATTTGATGAGGAGGCTCCGTATTCTGTGTGCAAGTCTGTGCGTATGCTCATGAGTGAGTCTGTGCAGAATGAGTGCATGTAGGTGTGCTTAACAGATAGATACAGCGGGGAAAGAGATAATGACAGAGAAAGAGAGAGACACAAGCTCACCTGCGTCTCTGACTTTATGGACAGCAGCTCGTGGCTTGGTTGTAGAGGTGGTGGGCATGGTCATAGAAGTTGTGGGAGGTGGAGCTGTGGTTGTGGTGGTGGTGGAGATGGTCGTCGGCTCCGGTGTGGTTGTTGTGATTGGCTCAGGAGGTGCTGTGGTTGGAAACGTGGTGGATACTGGCAAGGCTTTGGCTTCTTTTTGAAATTCTGAGAGACAGATTGGCGAGGGGGTGGGGTGGGGGGGACAACTTTTACAGTAAGAGCAGTGTTTAAATGCATTCCGCAGCTGCTGGACCAAGACAGCCTGAGGCACAAATTCATCAGCCTACTTCTACTCAGTAGTCTGGGTTTTCTCACAAGCGTATTTTGTCCTTCACCAGAATGGCAACTTTGCCAAAAAATGTTTTTGTACATATAGGTATTGTTTACTGACTAATATGGATGTACCGATTCACAAAACAAATTAATCAACAAGTGGTTTTCAAACTGGTCCTCAGGCACTTCCAGATTTTTGCCCACTTGCAATAGGGGTTGAAAAATCTGGATTGTCTGGGGTCTTTGAGGGCCATTTTGAGAAACACTTTACAGTGTCCTAATCTAAGGCTCTAGGCACAAGGCACATTAGCCCCCAGCTCGCACACCAGTCATAAGCTATGTTACGCTGCAGAGCAATTTGATAATACAACAATAAGATACATTGTATTATCTTGTATTCAAGTAAAAAAATTACTTGAGTAATTGTACTTAGTTACTTTACTTATTTAGTTAATAGATTTACTTAAGTACTATTTTGGAAGATCTGTACTTTACTAGAGTATTATTGCAATCACAGTTTTTACTCCTTTACTTTTTCACCAGCGAGACATACTTTTTATTTCTTACATTTTCATTTAGACCTTACACATCTTAGATTCCATGATATTTTCTCATGCATATTAGTCACGTTCTTGTGAATTTAAATTCATTCTTATTTTTATTAAAACATGCAACCAAATCCATATCAGTGTAAAACCACCAATCGAAGAAAAATTGGAATTAATTTGTGAAACATTTCCTTTTTACTTTTATCCACTTGTATACTTTTAAAATACTTTCCACCTTAACTGAGTTTATTCTGACACAGCTCAATTTATCTGTACAAAAGTTTGGCATCCTTCAGTCCCTGCTTCTCATTTCTACAGATTTGCAAATAAGAGCATAAAGTCTTCATTTTTACAAGGACATGTAGAGTCATTTAAAATCAATATGCATTTACCCTGAATCTCAAAACCCATGGTAAATGACACAAAAGACCCACTACCTGTCTTTACTGTGTCAGGTTTTGAAGGAGTGTAGTCCAGGGAAGAGGGGTAGATCACACCTTTCTTTGGCTTGCCCACTGAAATGCAACCAGAAGTTTAAAAAGACTCCAGTAAGCTTGGAATTTACAGCTGAGAAAACAATGTTTTGTCTGAGCGTATCCAGTTTAATGTAACCATTCTCAAAGAAATTCTACAAGCTGTTTTAATGCTTGAATTAAGGCACGTGTTACCTGCAACGGTGAAGGATTCTCTCCAGTTGGGAAGTGACAGTGACCTCACACCACTAGCAAAACTGCCCTTGTACTCTGCCTGACCTGCCATCTTCTTTACAATCACCTTCCCTCCTGCATTAGTAATGACTCCACTGGCAAGAGACAACCACAGAAGTATCACTTCATATGCAAGATCTGCTGTAATGGTTTAGACTGGGGCTGGTGGTACATTGATTCAACCTCATAAACAATTTTTTCTGATCCATCATTTTCTCCTCATATCTGCCCAGTAACGATACAAATACCTGCTACCAGAGCAGTGCCATCTCTAGTCGAAGGCCTTTTCAGCCAACAGAAACAATGTATACTGCTGATTTGAATATCAGTGCAGTATGCAAACTCACCTGTGGATGGCAGCATTGCAGATGCTGGATATGGAGGCAAAGACCCCCGTCCCGTACACCCTTTGCTTGGTCTCCCGGCAGCCAGCGGGACACCTAGCGATAAACTCAGGGTAGCTGATTTTTCCTGCCCGTACATCACACTCTATATCTGGCACAACTTATGAAATGGAGACAATACAACGAGATAAGGCACTGTACACAAGTCCCAAATGCACATGATACCCATGTAAACGACTGACATGACATACCTTGCTTTGCCTTCTTGTTCTTTCCATTTGGCTTAGTCTCACTACTGCAAATCAGAAGGAATGCTATAGAGACAAGAAAGTGAATACACACATTTGCTAAAATTGTGAACATGAACACTTGCTAATAAAGACATAGAAGAGTACATTGCAGATGTATGTCTATACACTATGATCACATGTGAAAAATACATGATTGTAAAACACATATAGACTCAAAAACAAAGGGCCCACCAACACAAATGGTGACAAAAGGCACTCTGAACATTTTGGAGTAAGGAGCTGACAGAATGAAGTCTGGTTGCCAGTTGTTCTCTCAGCTTTGCTTAACACCTAGGAAGAAAACAAAAGGGTGGCAATGACTGCTTATGCATAGTAAATAATGAAAAAGCTGCCAATGACTGTCAATGTACCGGATTATATCAAAACATTGTTACTTGCATTAAGTCAAGCTTCAGCATCATTTATACCAAAACCCACACAGTCAGCCAAGAGCAATTATATTGTGTCTTAATATTTTGGCATGTGAAATTTAAGTTAATATGAAAGGCAGTGGAAAGGCTATTGGAGGGGCAGAGGGGTCAATTGCTTTGGGGCCCATGGTGCAAGAAGGCTTGCAGCAAGTTATTGAGCTCCTCATACAAATTCTGACACGATGGTACACTAATGACTCTATACAGACAGACGCGATGTCTGTTTATTTCCCTCTTATTAAGTTCATCCATAGTGACCATTTTCAAACTGACCATTGACAACCTTGCAAGATGATATACTCGTTATTTATCATTTATCATATTATGAGTCGCTTTGTATAAAAGCGTCTGCCAAATGATTGTAAGGTAATTTTAAAATCTAGGTGGTCTAACGTAAACATTTAGGTTAAAGTAAGATATGTATATACTTAGTTAAAAGCTATTTTCACAATATCCAAGCTGGATAAGTGCATCTGCCATGCTTGTGTAGTTCCAAAACTGTCATAAGGCAACTATGTTACATACAAACTATAAATGTGTGTACTAGGGCCTAAAAATTCTACAAACCGATACTATTCGTTTATATAATTTTATATATATATATATATATATATATATATATATATACATATATTCAAAATTGTATTCTAAAGGGCCAGTTTCCCAGACTTGGATTAAGCTAGAGTAGCAATGCAATTTGGTGCAAGGCTAGGCTTAACCCATATTTGGGAAACTGGTTCCAAATAATTTTGTTAAACAGTGATTTATAGGTACATATGATTGACAATTCTCAATTATCACACTTCGTAAACTTAAATAAATGACAGAAATGTATTGAATATAAATATTTTTGAATGGAGCTGCCTTAAACATTGCGGTTTTGCATTTCTCTTTTTTCTGTTGTCGTTGTCTGTAGAAATATTTTGTTTTGTATTATAACTTATTATTCTCATGCTATATCTGAAAACTTTTATGCAATTTTATGTTAACCAGGATGGTGACTGGCCAAATTTACCAATTCATTCTAAGCACCTTCCCAAACAAAAACCTGTAATGCTGGTGAAGCCAGAACCAAAATAATTATTGGTTTGTTATATTTGCTGTAGTTTGTATTAAAACATCGTATAACCAAGTGCTTCAGTCTTACTTAAGTAGGTGTTGTGGCTATATTTTTACTTTATTATTCCCATTCTTAACAGTTATATGGAAAGTATACAGCAGTCAGATTAAGCTGATAATAGTTGGCTCCTGGGCATAGACATAACTGCAGTAAGGAGCCTCATAATTGTACATTTTCACTCATTACAAATTGAGCTCTGGTAGATCCATGATTGCAAATTAGACCAATTACTTATAATGACTCATATGAAGAACAGCAAGAGTTTTCAACTCATCACAATAGTCACTTTATGGGCAACAGTCAATAAGCAATAAGTCAATGGAGATGATTTACATATCCACACATTAACAATATACCAAATGTCCCCTTAATTTCCAATCATCTCAAATTTGAGTCTGCAGACAGACAGAGGGTACAGCCTAATTGCACTGTGGCATAAAAGCTTATAAATTAGGCTCCTGTTATCTCTGTTATGAGCGGCATGCCAGAGAACCTTCTACACTGGCCGGGCCAGCACCTCAGTCTCAGTCTGGTCATGCGATGGTCAAGCATGATTAAGGGTGACTGCATGGCCTATTAGTGATCCTGACTTAGGGTGAACACAATGAAGCGGCATACTGTCTGAGACTGACTGCACCCTTGTGATGTTAATGAACAGGCAGAGAAGGGGACGACTGCTCAGTTCAGAGAAGAGGACAGGCAGAGAGCTCCTGGCAGCTATAGAAGAAGGATCTGCTGCTGAGAACGATTGCTCTCTTCAGGCCCTCGATGTGCACTGAAGGGATAAAAGAAGAAGGAGCCCAAATCCACTAGTCTTTTGTGCTGGTGTCAAGTCTCAAAGCTTTGGTCCATTAGTGGAAGACAGTACCAACTATTCTAAAGGTGAAAGCAGAGTGCCACCCCCAAGTATATCTAATTCCATTTCCAGTTCTAAAACGTATTTGGCTAAACAGTGGCACAGACTGTTGCTAATGCTTGAATTACACAAATATGGCCACCCACATTGACTAACATATATTAATGTGACAAGCTATTAAAGGAGAATTCTACAAACTTTATAAAATTTCTGTATAATTCATTCATTTTTGATGAATTTGTCTATGTGTTTTTCATATGGTTTGATGTGATGTTATTATTTGTGCCACTCTGGGACAATTTACCGAGTCACCGTTGCTCACAATTAGATGTCTGAATTGTTTAAAACCTCTAAAAGTGTACATAAATAGTAATACATACATTGCCTAATATTTGAGACATTGCTAGTTTTGACAATGATAGTTCTGAGGCAATTGTGTCTAAAATGTACTTCAAAATGTAATGGATGATTCCTGTCACCACCATTGTAAAGAAATCAGAGCTGGTAAATTTTCAGTGTCACTTCACATTGAAAATCTTTGAATACCTCTGAATACCTTTATTTACATTCCAACCACTAAATGATGCCAATTTTTATGGAAAATTAATGGAATTTCCCTTGATCTGCATGGAAACTATGGCTTTCTATTAAATAATCGCTCAGCTTATTGTTTTTTGTGATTATTATTAACAATAAATTAAATTAGATGTTGAAAAATGGTGTGTTTGATCATACTGAGTTTTGTTACCACTTTACATTGTGTCCATGACTCATAATCTGAGTCTTGTGGCCAAATGAGTTTAAAAACGTGCTGTAGTGATGAATTCTCTGCTGTACCAATAATTCTAGTCAGCACGCAACTAACAGCCTTTTTAAAGCTCCTCACTGTACACGCTCTTAAAACCCTCATGTGACTTGGCACTCTCCAGAGCAGACGGAAAGCCAGCCGCTCTTAAGCAACCCTCCGCGATATCCCTCTAAGGCACACGAAACAGTGCAGACAGAGGAGGAGAGGGTAGAGTATGAACATGCTGAGACACGTGCGTGCCTAATTGAAGACAGAACTGGCATAATAGCAGTGAGCCAGGGTTCTGTGCTGTGAAAAGGAAACAACTTTCGTCATTTGCCAAGCACCTGTCATTACATCAACACCAAATCCTACTGTGAGAACACCTACATTAGGTTCCCCTCTACAGTCCTGTAACCAAAGCCAAGTGGAGGCTGCCGCAGGGAAGTTTCCAGCCATTACTGCTGGCAGCGAGCAGGAGTTTGTGTTGGAGAATGGAGTCACAACAAAAGGATATGACTGGGGCATCCCAGAGGGAAGTCTAATAAGGAGAAATGATTTGTGTAGGTGTGTGTGTGTGTGAGGCACAGTAGCCAAAATGGCAAGACTTGGGAGGACCTATACATTTTGAAAGCAAAATGGATTAAAACAATTGTTAATAATAGTAATAATAATAAAACTAACATTATTATTATTATTATTATTATTATTATTATTATTATTATTATTGTTGTTGTTGTTAATCATGTTCATTAATATTGGAACTCATATTGATATTGAAGCCAATATTGCCCCCCCACTCCAATATTTTGTCTTTAAAAACTACAGGATGACATACACAGCTAACAACATGACATCACACAGTGTGAGTTAGATTTGTTACAGGACTGGATCAGATTCTTTTTATTTCCACTCCTTATCCAATGCAACATTTTCTGCTGACATTAGCCTGATACATATACAGGGTATTGGATCAGTGCCATGTCTTATTATTATTGACTAATACAGAAGTCATAATTAATAACCAACAGTCACAAATAATGGTCACAGATGAGCTCTTTCAAGGGGAAGATTTTTGAAATTCAACAAACCTGCACCAAAATAGGTCAGGCAATGAATTTGAACCCATTCACCATGAATTTTCTCCAGTTTATCCAACATTGAACCCTGTCACCGCTGTGCTGTGGGAGCCAGTGCCTTGAACACAACAAGCCTCTGAACAATTACTCTCTTGTAGTCTTAAAGAAATGCACTAATTTCATAATCACTCAAATTAGCTGGTTGGATTTCTACTTTTGCATACATGCTGTCTTTGCATACCTGAAGGCAGTATTAAAAAGAACATGTTTTTGGCATTAGGCAGTAGAAATAAACCAAAACTAGCTTTTTGGGTAGGTGTCTTAGAGGCACTCCTTCAGGTTTTCTGTAGCAGTTGTTCTCAAATTTTTTTAGTCTGCTTTGTCGATATCTATAAAAGTGGTAGCTGCTTAAAAACAGTAGATGGTAAACTACCTGTCAACCAAATACAGTTCAAGTCCATCTGGTTCTTACAACGAGTATCTGTCACTTTTTCATCTGTCCAATATTGATACTGCAACCTTGAGTATCTGTCGATACTGATACCAATTTTATACTGTTTTTTTTCTCTTCTCAGCTAAGCTGTTAATAATACATTTGTCTGGATGCACTTTGAATCCAAAGTGGCTCCCTACTTTCTCTATAGAGTGCTATATAAGTTATAAAATTCCAGCTTCTACACCCATATTGTGAGTGCTGCTCAAAATTTAGTTAAACATTTACATGATAGTTCAGGTTTTTTCCGATATCTGATCTGGTAATTTTATCCTCTGGTGGACAGATCCAGAGTATGGGATCAGCACAGCCCTGATGAAGGTCAGCAATGGCAAAGTGACGTTGGGGTGGGTTGCAGTAGCACTTACTACCCACAAAGGGGGCCTTAGACTAAAAAAGTTTTATAGAATCTTTCTGGTTGTGGAGTGGTTCCAGAACCACCCATTGAAATGTTCTTTGGGGAACCCAAAGTGGTTCTTTTTTTGAAAACTGTAACTTGATCTGCCTCAAAAAATGTTTGAACTTGTATACATGGCAAAGCATTGTCTCACAGAGACTAAAGACATGTCCGTTGATAAGATAAAGTGTGAAGCACGGCAGGAAAAGGATGTTGTCTCAGCTTGTCACAAAGAGCCTTCTCAAGGTATTGCTTTACAGTAGGTGTGAAAAATCTATGCAAGTCTTTCATGCCTCATTCAGTTGTGCTTTTGAATGACACACAGGTGAGCAGGCATGCACAATAGACACAGACATAAGCCAAATATATGATTCCTTGAGCATGAAATATTCTTTGTTGCCGTCCCAGACTGTGGCGTCCTGTAGAAACAGCATCTGATAAGATTGACTAGTGCTCTCTTGCTAAGCATATATATAGTGTCAAGACTTCACTATGAGTGCTCAGTGAATCTGTGTGTTATTTAAACTAGTAATTTTTCGGATATTTAAGGTTATTCATATTTAAGGTATTCAAAGAAAAACACACCAATAGCATTATGCACCCAATCACAAACCTTTTTTAAATAGGCCAGCAGGAGTTTCATTGAGATGTAATGCTATCCATGCATAATACTGATTTTCTTAATTTAAAATACGTCCAAACCTCTGTTGATGAGCCGTAGGTCATTCAGTATTCTAGGGTTTCTTACACTAGTATAGAATATATTAAAAATAAAGTGTCTGGGCCCAAGAGCTGTGCAGCTGTCTAAGGGTTAGCCCCTATCATTGGGTGATGCCCTAGCCATCCGCAGTAATTGGCGTTTCTCAGTGTGGGTGGGTAGAGTAGCCCTCCTTCACAGGTGTCTGTTAGCTGATGTAAGGATTGACAGGTGGTGTTCTCCTCCAAGCATGCTGAGCTATCTTATGATGTTGCATAAGTGACAGTTTAAAAAAAAAACATGGGGGTGCTTCATTTTTCTCGGAGGAAGCACATACTGGACTTCACCCTCCCACTATTAGTACCACTTTGTGATATTGGAAACTAAGTTTGTGTGTACAATTTGCCAAGGATTTAAGGGGAAAGGAAATTGGGCAAAGTGTAAAGTTTCTTAGAGCGGAAGTGCTGATCTAGGATCAGTTTTTTTGCATGATACATCCTTACAGCTACTTGAAAGGAAGAAAGCTGACACTGGATCAGTACACTAATTTTTTTTAAATGCTTGATAAATATAGAGTAGTATGAACTCACACAGTCACAGTTTCCATGCCTATGGACGAATATTCTGCCATATTATGCATCTTTACAGCAATACAACATTCAGATAATTTACATCTAAACATCTAATATTCTCCCCAAGTTTGTCATTGCCTTCTCAGAATTGTCAGTAAATAATGTTTCATTGAGGATCTCACTTATGCAATTCCAAGTATTAAATGAATATCTAGTACAGGGGTCACCAACCTTTTTGAAACTGAGAGCTACTTCACGGGTACTGAGCCATACGAAGGGCTACCAGTT
>JBBPCZ010000089.1:4669357-4682519 GCA_037974445.1 Brycinus macrolepidotus
TTATCTAAACTTCATGTATAATAAACATGTTTTAAATGCTTTTTTAGATATTGTCATTTTCAAATCTATATAAATGCTAATGTGATTAAAGAAGAATAGCAACAGGATAAAATTAAATGTTTGACGCTGCTCACTGGTGAGTTGTGCTAATTTTTGAACAGGTCCGCGGGCTACTCATGTGGTCCTTGGGGGCACCACGTTGGTGACCCCTGATCTAGTATAACTCTTGCTTGTAAGCTTTTGACATCTACAGAAATTATTAAAAAGAGAAATAGCTTAAATATTAATATTGTAGTCATATTTATACCTTATTTACTCTCAGTTAAGAGGACAAACAAACAGCAAAAATATTTCCTGTTCTACAGTCTGACTAGCCAGAGCTTTCAGGGCTTCGTGACATCAACTGTAAACATGTCCACAAAAATAACACTTAACTAAATACAAAGTAGGCTTTTGACTAGCTTCCCAAAACCAATGTAACTGTCACGCCCTCGTCTCCACCCTTCTCCAAAGAGGGTTATCAGCGGTCAGCTTTGCCAGCTACTAACCACCAGCACCTGGTGATCATTTCCCACACACTGGGTTCCCATCAGCACCACCGTGTCTTCTTTGCCCATAAGTGGACCTAGTTATTTGCAGTATTGATTTTCTAATGTACAAATTGTCAGCCTATCCCTTCAATTATGGCTCTTTAGTGTGGTGGTTGTGATTACTGGCTGCTCTCATTATTATAAATGTTCAGCAAGCTCAGATCCATGAATGTTCTATATACGCTCTGTTTACATTCTTTCTCTTTAATACTTGATGGTAGGCTTGACCCTTGTTGACCTTGTTATCTTGCCCTTGCAATTTCCTTTTGGGAGAATCCGTGATGCATCTTGAGGTTTTTGGGTGACCCCTTGGAAGGACAAAGCATCGAGCCAACATAAATGTAAATTCCAGCAGCAAAACATGTCCATAAATCACTGTGATCTGATCGTTTCCTTTTCAAACACAAGAATAGCAGGCAAAGTTGTTCATAAGTATAACTCAGAGTTCTTTACATTTTTTATGTGCAAACAGGACTTTATAGAGCAAAAGTTTGCACTGTTAGCTAATAAGCACAAAGAGGCGAGTCAAGAGCAGAGAATTCCTCGTGAAAAAATCTGCTACTTGTCATCCCTGTCTCTCCCTGACTTGAGAATTATGTTCTTACATACACTTCCAAGTCATGAGGAGATATCAGACAGGGCATGTTAAAAACAGTATTGGAATGTAGTTGTATGATTGTTGTCGCCTTCTGTGACAAACAGCATGTCTGTGATGGTCTGGCGTTCAGTAAGGAGTAACGCTTTGCTACAATTGTTCGTTTATGCCACACTTTTATTTCAGCACCACGGATAGACTTTGAATGTAAAAAAAAAAAAGAATAATATGAAAATATTCTGCGTGAATCTTTATGCTTTTTGACTTACCAAGTCAGAATTGTGTGTGGTTATGTGCCCCCCAACGCCATTGTTTTATAGTAGATCTGAGATTTGCCACAATTTTTATTATCCTCAACATTACATAAAAAAACATGTAGGTTCACGAGTCATTTTGGATGGTAAGTAAAATGACTATACACCACCACTGTTATTGATATTTAGGTATTTAGAACATTTAGAATGTTTGATGGTGAAACCCTTTTTTATAACTTTCTGAACATTTTAGAACCATGCAGAATTCACTAATGCAGAAATTTTGGATTTCACCTGTAAAATGATCTCTGTTTGGCTTAACACTACGTTGTTTTGAAAAGTGACTACAAGTGACATCAACAGGCTTTACCTAAGCATAGTCAAATGTTCCGTTATGACCTAGCGAAAAAAAAACTGCAATGGCAATTTTATTCTGTGTAACACAGACTACAAAATTCTAAATCCGGTGCATATTCTTCAATCCGCAAGCCATTCAGTCAGGCCCACAAGCTAAAGCTGAAAATTCTATGTGATTAAAGTCCCAACCAGTAATTGCCAAAGCAGCTGCCATAAACCATAGGCTGACCTCTCAGATTACCAAACGTGTGCGACACTTACACATATCGTACATCTACAAAGGCCTTCTTAGGCATTCCTATTATTTAAACCCCTCAGCTGATTCAATACAGAATCTGGTTGGGATCCCCAAAGCAAAAAACGAACATGGTAAACTCCTGATCTGTGTTGAGGGGCACTCAATATCTGACATCTAGGTGAGCTACCACTGGCCACTTTACTTTAAAGTCCCTGTTGGTGTAATGGTCAGGCGTCCTATTACTTTTGTCCATATAGTGTATCAAATTTGTGCCCATTCGTTCTGTAGACCAAGGTGCTGGATGGGGTTGAGGTCAGGACTCTGTGCGGGCCAGTCAAGTTCTTCCACAGGGACCTTGCTTTGTGCACTGGGGCACAGTCATGCTGGAATAGAAAAGGTTCTTCCCCAAACTGTGTCCACAAAGCTGGAAGCATGGCATTGTCCGAAATGTATGCTGTATTAAGTATTAAGAAGTAAGGGGCCACCTGAATTCAACAGAGTTGTGTCCCAATACTTTTGTCCATATAGTGTATTTTCAACTGCCATTCTGCATCTTTACTTCATAAGCTTCAGGAAAGGTTTCAAAAGTTACAGAGAGAGACTCTGTCCAACAAGATACCTCATAGTTTGAAGTCAGGAAAGGCTCCCACGCCTAGTTTCCATGTGGTAAACAGAGTGTGCAACTGATAAACACTGCTAAACATCAGAGAACAGCAAAGAGCTGCAAATTAGAGAAGCGAAAAGTGGAAAGGACATGTCTCTGCAGGGCCACTTTCCCCTCCTTTTGCATAGAGAGCTCTGCATACATCTTTTTTTGTTGACAGGACACCTATACTGTGCTAGTTTAACTCTTGGCACGGACAGGCAATACAAGTCCCATCAGGCTCACTTTCAGCTCCAGCTGACTGATGCTGAAAGCCATGGGCGATTCACCACATTCCCAATGCAGTCTGAATGCAAAATCCACCTGAATCTGTTGCTCTTGATTTAAAAATGGCAATGTTTCTCTAGACACTGAAGCCTTTTTAAGCATTAGACACTTAACAGCAATTTGAGCAGTCTCAAATAAGAGTCATGCTGGAGAAAGGCTGCAGTGGAGTCGAAATTCAGAAATAGCTTTAGGCAAGTGCTTCAAGTCCGTACTAGCAGCCTCACAGCAGGCGTTCCTTCTTTCCCACCCGAATTCAGGCTAAAGCCTCGCCCTTCTACACTACGATTGGCTCTCTGACGGACCGAGTTTGAACTACCAGCCAATCCCAGCTCAGGATGCGAGGCTTGTTACAGAATACGGGTGGGAAAAAATTTAAGTACGCGGACAGAGTGCAGGGCTCATAAATCCCTTACAAATGAAAGTTTGTCACCCCAGCAAACTGAGAGGAAACGCTCCAAACCTGACTGATAAAAATGCTTAAAATGGATGACATAATCAACCAAAGTTTCCTCTTGTACTCCAGTGAAAGAAAACACATATACAGGGTTTACATCAGGCCATGTGAGAGAGATATAACACGCAGTTAATGAACTAAAATGAGGGGGGAGGAGGTAAAACAGGCTGTGAGGTGGGAAAAAGGCTTAAATCCAGACACTGAAGTCACAGACAATGAGGGACTGTGAAGAAAAAGCAGTAAGGTGAACCTACCTTTAGAGGTTTTGGGAATCCTAGGGAAAGTACTGAGGCGTGTCACAGAAGCAGTCTCTCACAGGTAAAAGGCTCCTAGTGGCATGGCTGGAGAGTCTGTGCTGCTGAGTTCACGTTCAGCATTGCGAGGGTTTGGTAAACTGGAGGAGGTGCAGGAGCTCAGCTCATTAAAGAGAAAACTCAGAGAAAGTTTACTCCCTCCTCCCTGTCCCACCCTCAGCACAGACACAGCTTACAGTGGCAATGCTGGGCAATCACAGGGAACACAACAGAAAAATATCTGTCTATCTGCCTGTCTGTCTATCTATTTATGTGTCTGTCTATATATCTATCTAGGCATCTTTCTGCTGTCTGTCTATTTATCTGTATCTGTCTAGCTATGTGTCTGTCTGTCTGCTGTTTGTATGTCTGTCTGTCCATCTATCTATTTATCTCTGTCTATTTGTCTATGTATAAAGCGTTAAGTGGCCATTTTGTCATATGTAAACACACCACAGCACACATTGTGAACAGCATGAAATTCTTCTCTCCATTTAACCCACCAAGTGAAGCAGTGGGCAGCCAGGAACACAGCGCCCGGAGATGAGTGTGTGGGGACGGTACCTTTCTCAAGGGATTCAGGCCCACAACTTCCTGATCGCAGGGCAAACTCCCAAACCACTAGGCCACCAGCTGCCCCAGAAATGTGTCTGTCTGTCTATCTGTCTATCTATTTATCTTTCTATGTGTCTGTCTATCTGTCTATGTGTTTGTCTATCTGTCTATTAATTTATCTGTCTATGTGTCTGTCTATCTGTGTGCTGTCTGTCTGATCTATCTATCTATCTATCTGTCTATCTATCTATTTATCTGTCAGTCTATCTATCTATCTATCTATCTATCTGTGTGTCTGTCTGCTGTCTGTCTGTCACACTGAAAACATTATGCTAAAACAGTTTATCCACCCATCTGTCCATCTGTCTGTCTGTCTGTCTATATATCTATGTTTCTGTCTGTCTGTCTCTGTACGTTTACGACATTTAGCAGACGCTCTTATCCAGAGCGATGTACATCAGTGCTTTAGTAATCCACATCTGTTCTTCATACCTGTAAATCTATACTTAAATCAACATCTGCTTTTAACTAAGTTACTGCTAGCTAAGTTGCACACCTTAAACCCTGTCAAACAGAAAAAACGAGTCAACGAGTGTAGTTATCACACTGAAAACATAATGTCTATCCATCTATCTATCCACCAACCAAATAATCAAACGTAAAACTTGTTACACACTCCAGATGAGGTTTCAGCAGAAGCTGCTTCATTGGAGTGCTTTTGGAGTGCTTCATCCAGCTCCTCACATCGTTTGTTTAACTTGCCTTTACTGATGAGTGGGGAGGACACTGCATAAGCCTCCTGGAGGTTCAAAGAGTGCCATGTAGGTGTGTGCAAATGACAGAAAGCTAGCCATTGTTTGGTCTTTTCTCCTCCTCCGACAGCTCAACGTCAAAGAGACCCATCAGTGAGTGAACCCAAAGGCCTTTTTCATTCCTTAACTGCAGTTTGAGGTGGCTTGAATCACTGGGATGGATCTTATGCCAGCTCAATAACTCTCTAGTACAAACCCCCAGACTGGGGCTTCCCCTCTGAGATTTCTGTAGGCTGGGACAAAAGAGGGTTCTTAAGGAGTGACAGGAGCTCCTTCAAGAGTGTTTTGGACTGCTTGCCATTTTGATTTAATGGTCTTAAGGGCTCCAGTAAAGGGTTCTTTGTGTAGGTGATTATGACCATAGCAGACTGCAAGGGAACCCAGAAAGAAACCAAGGCGGTGAATATGCCTAACAGAGGTAACTGTCCATGTCCCATTGGTTACATTAGAGGGCAGAAATGAGTCTTAAAAGCTTAGTTGGTGTAATATACCTCTGTTGCCTCTCATGCTCTGTATATTTGTGATTCTAAAACATTGTGAGATAAGTCAGCATTGTTCTCTCTACAAACTGTTCTTGTTTCCCAAAAGAAACAACAGCACAGACGCAATTACTGATTTTTCTGGATGTGTACTTATGCACAAAGCAGTGTAATTGGCACTGGCTTTGGAATGCTGGCCATTTATGTGATTAAGCTTAACCTGAATGACCTGGAAACTTCCCTAGCAGCAGCCACTGCAGTGCAGTATGCCAAGGCCTTGGTCAGGTCTTTTCAAAGAAACATAAACCTTCATTTGGTTTCATTTATTGCAAAGTTAACCAGGAATATTTTACTTTGAATGGTGTTTGGTGTATGCAAAAAAAGCTCGCTGACCTGAACTAAGTTGTATAATAAATCATACATTTATGTAAGCTTTATAATGCAGATTCCTGTTCGGCATGCATGATGAAGGCTTCATAAATCTAGGGAGACTTGTGTACTAAATTGATGAGGACATTGTGTTTTTCTAATGTATTAGCTGCTATTATTAATAGGACTACAGCAGCGGGTTTTAATATTCATCTCACTTGTATGGAGCCTACAGTGTAAAGACAAAGGCTTGAAAAGACATAGTTCCTTGCAGAACCTTCACTGAAGTTCTGACCTACGGTAACAAGCTGAAGAACCAGAAATGCATCTGCTTGAACGTTCTAACCGGCTTTTATCGAAGTGTACAGAACTGCTTTTGTCAGCCAAAATATTTTATTAGCATTATGGGACAGAAAATTCAGTACTGATAAGTGCAGTTGCTGCAAATGTCAGAAGACAATTACAGGATTCAAGTAACATTAATTCATGTTAGATTTTTACAAAACAAGCAAATCATTAACTTTAAGAGAAAGCAAGAAAGGCAGCCTTTCAAAGTTGGTCATTTTCAAACTCTGGCAAACCTGAAGCTTTGGTTTGGTCTTGAAGGGGAATGTGTAAGACTTCCTTGCTGACAAGCGGAGGTGTGTGAAGAGGACTGTTGACCCCAGAGTCTTTGTCATCCACCAGTACCTCCAGCTTGGTTTGGTTAACCGCTCCCTGCTGGAGGCAAGAAGACGTTGGCTCAGCTTTGGGTTTGAGCGGTTTGAATTGCTGAAGATGGACAACCTCTCTGGTTTCGCGCGAGCAAGGCATGAGGCCAGCGATGTCCTTGCGGAACTTGGAGCTCATTATGAGGTATATGAACGGGTTGTAGAAGCATGCAGACTTGGCCAAGAGACGGGCAAAGATGCTGGTCGTGCTAGGAACTGGCAAGCCCCAGGCAGACCTCATGGACACCACGGCATAGGGAGACCAGGCCAACAAGAAGGCAGTGCAGACTGCTAGAGACACCTAGAGTTAGACATAAAAATATTAGGGATGTCTAAGTCAACAGTTATGATTCCATCAAGTCATTCTTGAACTGATACAGCCTGAACACATTTTACATTTTTTCTATGGAGATTTAGTCAAATCTCTCTTGACCAATAAAAACTACACACTTTTGTAGTTTATAAGTCATTCAAAGCAATTTTGCGGCAGTTCTTCTTGAACTTGATTTAAATTTGCTATTAAGTGCTTCTGTATAGATTAAATTACTAGTCAATTTCCTGTGCATGTAAAAATGACCAACAACTACACAGAAAAAACAGTGTACTTTGTCTGTATGATTTTATTTTCTTCTAGTTAGCATGTCTTTAAATTGCATTAGATCCAGGTTTTTCCAAATTTAAGGCAGCCTGATTTAATCTAACCATTTTCTACCATAAGTATTTGTTAAGGCCAGCCCCAGCCTAAAGGTTATGCCTGAATACAAGCAGTATTAAGGCTATTTTAGCAGGGTGGTTTGTACCACCTCTTATAACCCCCAGAGCAACAGAGAATGAGTGACGTCAAACTTGTGACTTGTTAAACAACTTTAAATTTAGTTTGGGCTGAAATGGCTCTTTTGTTTTACAACAGCTTACTTTGTATGCTTTGATGCTAGGGCTTATTAGGCTTTTGGTCGGTGAGTGTTTGTGTTTTCCAGACTATACTTAGGACACATGCGAATGACTCATTTGGAGTTTGGCTCCAGGAAATGATAGCCCTGGCTTGAAGTACCACCCAGCTGTGCTGAAGGGAGCTGATTATTTGTGAATGATGCTCTGAAAGTGACAATAAAATGTATGACTTTGACCCAAATAGTGCAATGTGATGTATAGCTGTGAACAGGTATTAGTGTGCATTATGCTAATGTCTGGCAATGTATTTGTCACGTGGCGTGTGGAGAATGGGATGCACAAGCAGGAGCTGTTAAACCAGGTTTATTGCAGAAAACAGGGAAAAACAGGGAGCAAAGAGGATATGGAGCACTGGCTCGTGCAGCAGAAGGAAAACAGAACGAGAAACAAGTGGACAACAGTATTTAGAGACACAGACAAGGTTCACACAGGCTAGAACAGGCAGGCTACAGTTCTTTCAGAAAGCACAGACAGGCAACACAGACTTTACCATACACATCCCGTGCCGGGAAAGCTGTCCCAGGACTAAGGGCCAGCTGAACACCTCCACAACATGTGGACCTATACAAACCAGCCACAAAGGGGACCATGAGTTCGCTGTTGGACAGGGCTGACAATCTTTCAAGAGGCCCCTGTCTGGTAAGAGGGCCCAGCAACCACATGTGGCTCCTAGTAAGGCTCCATCATGGAACTCACCGTGGAGGCTGGCCGCGCCCTCCTGATGAGGCACCTCCTGATCATCCACACAGGGCACCAGTAACCCGCCAAGTGAGGAGGCCCCGCAGCCACATGCAGTGCCCACATAGGCCCTTTACCAGGACCCACCATAGGGACAAGCCTCACACTCCTGATGAGTGAGGCCCGCACGCTGTGTACACTCACGCCCCAGGGCAGCCGACAAGGATGGAGCACCAGCAGTGAGGGCAGGCTGACCTGGTGCTGAGCAGCAAAGCTGACGTCAACCAGAACAGTGGGACCAGGTAAGAGCATCAACAGGAGAGGGACTTAGGACACACGGGGGGGGGCACAATAACAAAGAGGAATGCCTGGAGGGGTAAAAGAGAGGGTAGCATGAGTGAGGACAGACGTCTGCCTCCTTGTAGAGGCAGCTTAAGTAGAGGGGGACTAACAAGGAACAAAGCAAAGGGAGGATTAAGAAGGAGGGAAAACTGGAGAAAACGGAGTGTGATGTTACAGTATTAGCTTTTTCACTCAATGCAAATGGCAACAGGCAAATAATGATGAAGCGATAAAAAAAAGTTGCAAGTTTTTGATATGACAGAGACACTTTGATTCAGCTGAACTTCACAGGAGTAAATCTGAGATGATAGAACTGCATACCTACCCTGGTCATATCTCTCTCCACTTTCCTTCGCCTTTCAGAGAGATAACCATCAGCTGACATGGCGTTCCTGCCCTTCACTGTGTTTATGATGGACCCGAAGGAGAAGAGCATGATCAGCACAGGGATGGCAAAGCATGAGGTGAGGACAGAAATGATGAAGGATTTGTAAATGGTGGAGTAGTTGGCTTTGGACCAGTCCACCTCACATGTTCCATATCCACGGTCTGTGATGGGTGACAAAGGGCAAATCCACTGATTTATTTCTAAATTTCTGCATAATTCATTAAAATGTAAACAAAGTAATTCTGAGTGGTTTGAAACTCATTGATTCTGTTACAGTGATGGTGAAAGGAACCAGAGGTTATGATGTCTAAACCACAAAAATAGCCATTTTATTTACTAGTGAACTACCAGTGAAGCTACGTTTTAATGCCAAATTTATCATAAAACATTGTCTCAGGGTATTCATAAAAATTTTATGTAATAACTTTCTTTGAGGTAGCTGTTTAAGGCATTAATGAGACATCTGGTTGCCATCACCATTAGTGTGAACATTACGGTTTCTCTAGAACAAAGCATTTCACATCAAACAACTCTGAATGACTTTGTTTACATCTCAGATACTGATTTATCACTCTGACACTAAAGAGAAAATATTCTATTCTATTCACATGATTCACATCTATTCTATTCTTTCAGTGATTAATGCACAGTGCCCTAAAATATGAACACGACAAGTTTGTGGGTTCTGTCTAATTAGTCCATTTGATTTGGCTACAAATTTAATCGACACAACATAGTTACTACAGGAAATTCAAGCAGTAGATTTGCTGAAAATTTAATTTGCACAGCCCAAATGTCATCAGTCAGAAAAAAATACAAAATATATTCTGCTGCAGTCTATTTAGCCATGTAATATACTTCCATCCATTTTTATACATAAAAAGTTTGTCATAAAGTGACAGACACCACATAAGCAAGTCTGTTTGTGGTTACTTAACAGCTCAACAGGGTTTGAAGCAATGTGCATTGATTCAGGCATGCGGTTTGCATGATCCTAATGGGTGGCTATAATATTAGATAGTACACCAGACTCGCAGCTCCAGTTAAAAACTAAAAAAGCAAACTGTGGACACCAAACATGTCTTGGCTGATCAATGACTTTTGGGGTGAGGGGGCAAACTGTGTAAACCTGATTTTTTACCAAACCATCACTTTAAGTTAATGCACCTGTGTAACTGCCCCAGCCTAGCAGAGGAACCATAGACCAGAAGAGTGCTCCCATCCAAATGCAGATGATGGATATAGAGACTGTGCTCCTGCTTATACAGTATGCTGTGGACACACATCAAGGAGAAGATGAATCAACAAAGCAGCAGAAACAAACCAGCTACACACACTTAGACCGTGTGAAGATGGATCACAGGCTCTTACACAAACTTTAGTTTAGTGCATAACTTCTGTTTATTTGCTGAGTGTAGCATATTGTAAAAAAAACCCCATGAACTATTAAATATACCATAACGTTTGCAGACTATTTTATGTTATTTTTTCATGTGCAATTCAGCACAGTAATTTTGTATTAAAGTGTGTACTTATTTGTACTTGTAAAATAAATTTGACCAGAGGCATTTGACTGTACTCTTGCCATACAGTAATAATGCTGACGTACTTGAACCAGCACAACAATACTAACATGCCACTATCTTGTTGGTGTCATTGCTGTGCTGAGAATGGTGCACAACCTGAACATCTGGTCAGCAGTCCCTTTCCACTGATAAACAGGATAGAGGGATGTTAATAAATTGTGTAGCAACAGTTGGGCTATAGTCAGTGACTGTAATGGCCAGGGAGTGTAGCATAATATGAGAATCCGCTTCTACACTAAGTAACCCAGGATTGTTGCCACAGTATAACACTACTTTTTTGTTGCCACACACAAGAAACTGTCGTCTGTCAAAACAAAATGAAAAATCTTAAACTCACCAACGCTATCATTTGTCAAAACAAAGTGAAAAGGCATTCTTGCCCAGTTATGAATGTCACTCTGTGGCATTTTAGGAACAACAAGCCCTTTCTCGGCGCAACTGCCTGCACAGACTTTTGCCAGTGAAAAGGACTGTTGACATGGCACAAATTTCTCTGTGCCTGAGGAGGAGAAACAAAAACCTGTTGATGTTATTTCCCCTCGTTCCACATTATTGACTGATCATTTATTTCATAAATGCTATTTCATATATAGCAGGTGTACTGTATCTGTCTCATTAACTAAGCTGTGGAAGAAACCAAACTTCTCAAGACTTAAGATTTGAGCTAAAGGTAAACAGAGCTTTGAAAGTGAATCTTTTTTACCTCAAATTACACGGTAATTTAGATTTCCTGAAGTGGTTGTAAAACTATGAGCAAAATTAGTATGTTCATTTTAAAAGGCATGTTAAATTACATGTCAAAGGGCTCATTTCCCGCATTTTTCTTGTATTGTATTTTTTTTTTCCTTGAGGTCCACTTATGGAGGTTATGTGGTTTTATGTACTAAAAACTGTCACAAGTCATTTTCATATTTTATATTAGCATTTTCTGTGATGGCCTGGCATCCTGTCTAGGGTGTTTCTTGGCCTTTCACCCTAAAACCACCAGGACAGGCTCCAGCCCCCACTGCGACCCTGGTTAAGGACAAGCTGTTAAAATAATCAGTGGCTGTATAGATATTTCCATTTTCCAACTCATTTTTATCCCTTAGAAACAAACAAGCTGTTGTTACTGTGTCAAGTCTGATATTTATAAATGAGCTCTGTTATAACTGAGTGGCCTGTATTATGCCTTTTTGAAAAAGCAGTCGGGGCTGAAACAACTGCAACTTCGTCATGAATGAGGTTGAACTGTTTTAGGCAAAACAGACAAATATATTTTGATGTGTAGTTTTTCATGACATCACAAAAACAAATTCATTCAAAACATTTTCCATTTATGGACTGTTTAGAGTGGAGATTACATAGTATGTTTTGAAGCATTTACAGTGTTTACATACTATATTAAACTCCTTAAATCTGCCCTTTAATTAGATATTTCTGATGTGGTTGTAAAACATCAGTTGAAATTAGCTTTAATGCATAATAACTTAAACAAACAGTAACAATTAAAAGAGGCTGACTTTCATTTATTTCTCCATCACTGATTTGACCATAGTTTTTCTGTTGATTTTTTGTTTACCTTTGTTTGAGTGGCATCCTTTAATGTATCTGGTAACACTGATGGCAGTCAGAGTGTTCATACTGGCCAGACCAAAGAGTAGGGTCAGAAAACCATTCACCTAAAAGGGGGTGCATGAGAGAAAGACAGAGAGACAGACAGACAGACAGACAGACAGATGATAAGTATACAGAGTAAGATTGCATAGTTGCTAAGTAGGTCAAAGGTCATTCCAACTGAGGTAATGCCACATCTGTTACTATTACAGTTCCATCCTCCCTATTGGCATGCTCTGTTAGGGAATTCCCTTGTATATGTTCACCAAGTGAACTAAGTGTGTGTGTGTGTGTGTGTGTGTGTGTGTGTGTGTGTTCATGCAAGTTTACTTCACACCACAGCATGTGTCACAAGCCCTAATAACCTCATGAGCTTCTTTAAATGGTAATCTTCTTAATGCCCCTCATCCAGCATGCCTCAAGTCCAGTATTAATGACACTTACTACCAATTATTTTACAACAGACTGTCTCTAATGAATGCCTAGATTATCTGCTAGGTAGACTGAACATATGAACTGTGCGGTATTATGATAAATATCAAAACACCACACAGTTAATATGTTTAGTTTGCGTTAGTTACTTATTTGCTATCAATATATATTATTCTTACAGAATTAATATTGATTACTGTATCATTGGTATGCACACATTAAGCTTGTGGTTTATTATGTACACCTGCCTTGTACCTGCGCTGTGGTAGGAGTGTATCAGGCACACTCAGAGACAGATGTATGTACAAGTACAGGCTCAGTGCAAAACATGCCTTGATGAGACCACAATATTCACTTACAATGAGCCTGAATGCAATGTTTTTTTTACCAACACTGCAGGTTACCATGCAAACTGTCAGTAAGACAAAACAGACAATGGGAGCTCAATGATGAAGAGAGCGCGATGCTAATGAATAAAGATCATCGGTGCCCCCCTGCCCTCCATCCAGGACCTGTACCTCTCAAGAACCAGGAAACGGGCAGGGAAAATCA
>JBBPCZ010000089.1:4682619-4693733 GCA_037974445.1 Brycinus macrolepidotus
TGAACTGACAGGTGAAGTGAATTGATTATCTCGGAACAGTGGCACCTTTCAAAAGGTGGGATATATTAGGAAACAAATGAACAGTCAGTTCTTGAAGTTGATGTGTTGGAAGCAGGAAAACTGGGCAAGTGTAAGAATCTGAGTGACTTTGACAAGGACTAAGTTGTAATGGCTAATTGGCTGGGTCAGAACATCTCCAAAACATCAAGTCTTGTGGGGTGTTCTTGATATGCAGTAGTCACTATCCACCAAAAGTGCTCCAAGGAAAGTCAATTGGTAAAACTAGGACTGACATTGGGAACCACTGAGCTAATGGACTGGTGAACTATGTTATGTGCAAAGATCTATCTATACTTATTTTGACTGAAAGGAATAATAATAGCTAGTTTTAAGCCATCTCTCAACTGCACAGGTCTCTGATGTTACAAGTAAGAGATACTTTAACTTCTTCCTTCAGATCTACTCACAGATTGATTTGATTTCTTATGTCAGTAATAACCGTGTCACACAAGCTGTTGGGGTGGGGTTTTATATTGGGTGAATTAAACTCCAGGTCTTTCATGATCAGAGACATGGCTTTTGGAAGCAAGATCTGCTGTGAGAGGGATTAGTTTCTTTCTGGAGACAGCTGGCTCTAAAAGTCACTAAGCATGCAGGAGGGATTATGAACTTCCAGAGCTGTTGCCTTTTTATAAAGAACTAAAAAACCCTACCTAACCCTCCACAATTGCACGTACTCATTAAAATACCTTTTGTTATGTTTTGTTTAATTATTTTTCACTTTTAACTCATTGAAACAAGCAGTGACCATTACTGCACTGTGGATGGTAGACGTTTTTATTGAATCCATATTTGTTTTTCCTAGTTTTTACCATGTTTGTCATTTTTTATGTAAAAATGTGAATTTAACTTACATACCTGTATAACGTATTAGTGATGTAATCATATAATTATGTGTATACACAAATAATTATGTTATTTCAGTGTGCAGGAAAATGACCGTTATAACTGTCATAGACTTTTAAGAGTTAACGTCTAAGCCTACAGTGCCAATTCTGTCAAGGTATTTAGGAAATATAATGTGAAAAGGTCTGTATATACTTACATATAACCTCTGTGTGTTGTGGAAACTTACTCTGAACCCTTTGATGTGTGCCAACAGGAAGAGAGCTTTTTCCTTGACATGTGTCTTATTGTTGGGTTTTGACATTAGGAGGTGAAAGATTTTCTTCATGCGCCATTCCACATATGTTACAGATTCTTAAGATGTGGTATAACTCGGTGTAGTTCTTTAAAAGAGCCAGAACTACAGCTATCAGAGCCCTGGACCACAGATGTATTCCTGATAGTGGGTCAGGCTTCAGCTCCACATTCACACAAACACACACACACACACACACACACATTGCACTGCCACCACCACCATCATAATACTAGGCGGGAGGAACTTGCTTTTGGGTGGAATTTTAAGCTGGTGAATGCAGAAAGAAACCAAACAGCTTATCTTACTGCTAGGAAGCCAAATATCTTACTGCAGCTGTATAACAGTGGTAACTGTCTTCAAATTATCACAACAGCAAAATTGAATCAGTTGAGGAGGACACAAGTCAGCAACTTTAGCTGCCTTCTTGCTTGGATACCTTACCTCAGTCTGGCTCATTTTCTCTTGCTGAAAGGATAAAAAACATATATCTAGCATCCTATTTTGTGCTTAATCAATTTAGAATCTCTTTTCTTTACCATCTGCCTCTGTCATGCATATAATCCCAGTGACATACACATATCAGCCACAACGTTAAAACCACCTGCCTAAAACTGTGTAGGTCCCCCTCATGCTGCCAAAACAACTTTGACCCATCAAGGCATGGACTCCACAAAACCTCTAAAGGTGTGCTGTGATACCTGACACCAAGACATTCGTTGTATGGTGGGGCCTCCATGGATCGGACTGGTTTCTCCAGCACATCTCACAGATGCTCGATTCGACAGAGATCTGGGGAATTTGGAGGACATCTTGAACTCTTTGTTCCTCAAACAATTTTAGAGTGTGGCAGGACATGGACTTAGGGGTGCCATAATGTTTAAATATGTGTCAGAGTAACATCCACATGAAGGCCACAACCCAAAGTTTTCCAGCAGAACATTGCCCAGAGCATCACACTTCTTTTCATAATGCACTGATTCCACCGCTTCCACTAGCAGGCGATGCACATTCACCCAGATGTCCACATGATGTGAAAGAAAATGATTTATCAGACCAGGCCACCTTCTTCCCATTGCTCCAGTGCGTCCAGTCCTTATGCATGCCCATTTTCCTTGCTTCCAATACGTGAACTTCAAGAACTGACCATTCAGTTGCTGCCTAATATATCCCATCCCTTGACAGGTGACATTGTAACAAGATAATCAGTGTTACTCACTTCATCTGTCAGTCGTTATAATGCTGTGGCTGATTGGTGTAGCTTTCCTTTGTGTGGGGGGTGAGAGTGTTATCCAGTATGCTAGCCAAACACTTTGCCTTAATTGTTTCCTTCTTCTTGTTTTCCATATGTAGATATACTGAACTCCGCAGTTATCTGGCAGTTAAATTGTGTATTTGAAGAAGCTATCTTGTGGGACAACAGATGTTATTGTTACACTAATGTTAGCTCGGTTGTATTTATTTGCCTATAACTCAGTAACTAGACTAGCAGTCCAGTTTGGTTGACACCCCAAGCATTACATATTCCATACATGATCTCAATACGATCAAACTTTTAAATTTATATTGGAAGCGGAACAGAACGCAGCAGGAATCTCAGTATTTCAGTGTCATTCGTCCGACACTGTTGGTCCATGAAACTCTTGCCATGGCTGAAAAATACAGCCAGACTATTATTGCGTCAAAACACAACTTTCCCCCTGAAAGGCTCTTAGAATGACATTTCTGAGATCCATGAAGGGTTTTCGGCGTCCATGCCTTACAATGCTTCCCTTCATGGGATACATAGACTATGATGGTGAACTCGCACACATGAAGCATTTTTCAGGAGCTGAAAATGGGAGAAATACATTTGCTCCCAATAAAAGGTGGTAGGTACCGGGATACAGGAGGCATTTGTGTGAAAGTGCAGTAAAGTACAAAATGGACCATTTGTGGCTACGCTGGACTAATTATGCTGGAAAATGACAAATTACTTCAGTTGGGAAACTTAACTTTGCAGGCTGTTGGAGTATGAATACATATGGTAGTGAAAAAATGAATTTTAAAATCAGAACAGCGAAATTAATAATGCATTAATACAATTTATTTTATAAAACATTTAATAAAATATATATTTTTAAAAATTATATATTTACATTCACTGGGAATCACTATCATGATTTACTCAAACTGCTGGTTACACAGATAAGTGAACCCATATACACCGGGTTGCGACATGTCCAGCATTTTCTTGGTTGGTCATTTATTTTGTGTTGTTTGTCCAGGGAAAAAAATCCTGGACACAAAATGCCCCAGGCTTATGTTAACAACATGTATCCAAAAATGGTGGGGCGATTCTTCAGATCATCCTCCATGTAGGACCAGTTGTTTTGAAGTAACATGTTTAAGCACTATAAGCAAATTGACCATTTGTCATACGTGAACACACAGTGTGAACAGCACAAAATTCTTTCTCTGCATTTAACCCATTCACCCAAGTGAAGAAGCAGCCAGCCAGGAACACAGCACCCAGGGAGCAGTGTGTGGGACAGTACCTTGCTCAAGGGTACCTCAGAAGTGCCACTAGTCCTGGGATTTGAACATAGAACCTTCTGATTGCAGGGGCAACATCCTAACCATTAGGCCACCAGCTGCCTAGGCAGCACTGCAGTCCATTAACTGAGGAGATTAGGATCTCAAGTTGATACAGCTGATATTGTATTTTAGCAACTGTGATACGCTTGTTTCTATTTTCTTTTATACACCTTCTTTTAACATGTATGGGCATTGAGGACCAGATGTACATATGAGTGCAGGTGCAGTGCAAAACATGCTTGATGGGACCACAATAGGTGGTCATAATGTGCCTGAATTTATCCTTCAATATGCTTGCAGCTTATCACACAAACTGTAACCTCGCCCAGCTGTCAACAAGCTCAAGTCAGAAAATTAAAGTTCAGTGATGAAGAGATAGCGGTGCCGATAATCTGACTGCTCTCTCAGCTGTCATACATGCTGCTAGCTAGTATTGGTGATATAGCGCTTACCTCAATCAGTCATGAAACCATCTATTTCTTTAACAAACACGTTTTCAGTTGAATAATGACTGCAGAGATATTGAATCTCACGAATGTGTTTAGTGGATAAATGAAAGTTGTTACAGGGATACCCAATAAAGTAGGTCATACTACTTTACTTGTGGTCATTCCTCATTTGAGTCCTCTCTGACTTCCAGATGGTGAAAGTCATTTCATGCTCTAATTTGTAAAAATTATTTGAACAGAGTTAGGAAAGCAACACGATTGCAATATGATATTTAGCCTCCTAACAGTAGCTATTAAGGAAGTAATGATACAGTGAACTCACATTTCGGTTTGATCAATGATACAGGGCACACAATAAATTCAACGTAATACAACAGAAAACAATTCAATATTTTCACAATATGTAAAATGAATTTTGGATGAAGAAAACTGATGAACAGATGAACAGAACTGACTATTCAGTTCTGATGATGTATTGTAGCCTGTCTGTGATGCATATTGTCACATTTTTGCATTGTGATATCACAATACTTTCATGCATTGTTACACCCTTAGTGGATATCTGGCAAACTAACTTAACAGCTAGTAATCCACTTACAAGGAAAAAGAAAAGTATCCATCCCAAAATAACAGTTATGTCATCAGAAGAGGTTTTCCCAGTATAAGGCCTCTTACAACACATGCAACAGTGCTTTAAAGTGGTCTTTCAAAGTAACTGTTTAAGACATCCCTCGTTTCAGCAACTGTTAATTTGTTATGATGGGCAAAAAAACTTCTTTCCTCACTTCAGTGACCTTTTCCAGGCCAGGACATTTTCACTATTATAAAGAGGCCACAACATCTGTAGTGAATACAGCTAATATGAATGTTGAGTTTCTGTCAGTTCCAGAAACCCATGAAATGATTCAAGCCAAGAGAAAACACACAGATGGGTTTTGTTGAGTCCCAAAAGTGCACCATAATGTAGGATCTCAATTCCAAAAGCAATGTAATCCCTTGAATTTTCAGTAAAGCTCTTTCCTACACTTTATTCATAGATCTCTTGGTGCTGACTGGGTGTGCAGTGAAATCTCACTGTACATGTATCCTGTTCAGAGCTGTGAGGGCAGCACAGATTGACTCAGTGGCTCAAGGTCTCTGGCTTCAAACCACATGTAAATATTTGTTTAGGCAGCACCTCATCCAGGTGGCAATTTCATCCATTGGCCATGAATTTATTTCAACAGGTAACTTATGTAAGTAGTGGCCATTTAGCAGACAGTTTATGCTTTTTCTCTGAGGAAGCTCCATTTCAGCCGCTACACTGGAAGGATATTAGAACTAAAATAAGAAATGCATAAATTGAAGTAAATGTCCCCTGAATGCATACAGTTTGGGTGTCTCAAGTCAAACTGTGTTTTCAAACTGAGAGCATACTTGTGCACATTTTAATGCACAGATACTGTTTTCAATTCAACATATGAGAAAAAAAAGCAAAAGTCATGATACATTTTTATATTTTGTTGTATTTATTTGTTTCCACATTTAAGTGTGCTCGCTGTAGAGAATGTGTACTTATTTTCACTTAGACTGAGGGTGTTCAAACTTTTTCATTTAACTGTATGTTCAAACAGATGATTCATCCTTTTTGGAGTCTGGAAACTTATTCTGACTTGGTGGCACAAGCAGCACAAAGCTGTCATTTTGTCAAATGAAGGACAAGACTTCCCTGGACTCAGTAAAGTCTTTCTGATTTTTTTTTCCAGACAGTATGTACTGCTCATTCAGTTTGAATGGGTTAGGGACCACTGTCCCTTAGGCCTGAACAACACTGGGAAAAAAGCCAGATGTTGATATTTTAGTTTTTAGCTATAAATATTGTAATATTTTAAAAACAAGAACGCAGGAAAATTTATCAAAATTAACTGCCACATGAGACCAATTAATAGGAAAACGTATGTTTACATTAGACCCGTTTAAAGTTATTAAACAAAGATCATGTAAAGGTGTGCACACATTCTGGCATGGGCGCAGGAGGCAACTCCAAATTTATTCCCATTGTCTACAATTATGTTTTGATGTGGGAGAAATCTAGCTGTGTGGTTGCAGACGCAAATTAAATGACATAATTCACGTTCTTGCTTAGCTGAGGGTACAATAACATCAGGACAAATCTAAAATTTCTTATTTTTTTTATAGCTTCATGGTCACTACAAGCTTGATTGAAAACACATTAGGGAACCTATGACATGACGTGGGTTGAGACTGGCCTATATTATTTTCTACCAAAACAATTTCCATTCTTTTGGCCATGTGAATCCCTTGAGTAATCCAAACACAGCACATAATGAAACTTTCTAAGGCCAGTATCACCATAGTGATTAAGGAAAAAACAAAGTGATCAGTGTTCTTCAGACTAAATACCACACTTGTTTTTGTAGATGGTAAAAACTGAAGGTTGTGTTTCAGGGTTTTTAACCACACCGGCAATAGTGAATGTGTGTGAGTGTGTGTGTCGGGTCCAGCGTAAACCGAACAGGAACAGAAGGGTAGACCAGGTACTGCCTGGCAATAGCTAATCCAATAAACCACAACCTTCTGGAATCTTTGGCTGAAAGAGGTTTTGGGCCTCCCATCTGACCCCCTTGTTGACCCTGGTGCACAGAGGACTGATATGAGACACCTCCTTCCACTGCCAAGACTGCAGCTGGGAGAAGTCGCCTTAGGGTCTGTCTGAACCCCCCCCCCCCAGTGTCCTCTGAGACAGCTCTTATGTTCCCTCTAATTAAGTTACAGTCATAATTATTAGGTTATGAAGTTATGTTTTATCACATTTACTTGAGTCAGTGGCAGAATTGTTGTGTGAAAACATACTCCTATAGAGCTGTATTATTTAAACTGCCAAGCATCACATACATTTGAAACAGCTAATAAGTTGGCTAATTAGCTAATCAATTTCCTTCCATTTTGAAAAAACAGAATTCACATGATGTGAAAAAGTCTTTCCCCTTCAAAACAATATGTACGTGTTCTTATTTGCTGCTTATCTCAGTTAGAAGTAAGTACTTTAAACACTTTTAAAAAACACATTTTCATTTGTAATCCCAGTTTTCTCCCAAGCCTTATGTTGTACCTGCCACAGCACCAAAAATTTCAAATTTTATCTGTGAAACTAGCAAATTCTTCTGGTTCACCATACTGCCTTTAGTCAAGCAGGCCAGACTTCAGCCTAAGATCGTGTTGGGAGGATAGGAGGTTATAGTTTACTATGGCCAAGAAACA
The DNA here is from genome assembly GCA_037974445.1 of Brycinus macrolepidotus. Lineage (NCBI taxonomy): Eukaryota > Metazoa > Chordata > Actinopteri > Characiformes > Alestidae > Brycinus > Brycinus macrolepidotus. The sequence goes on from JBBPCZ010000089.1 coordinate 4,690,108, forward strand.
TCATTAGAATGACCTGCAGTATAATTAACCAGTGTGACTTGGGAGCAGGTGATTTTCACATACAAAACGCATACATAACGCATAAATAAATTATTATGCGTGTCTACAAACAAACAGGGATATCTGACTTAAAGAGAGATTCCACCATTTTTTCTATATGTCTGTGTAATTGAATAGTTAAGATCTGAAGAAAGTCATTTGGTTGGTTTGATGTAAAATACTCCATTGAATTGCCAGTGCTGGTAATAGGAACCAAATATCTGAAGAGTTTGATGCCTCATAGAAAGTTTTTACATTAAAAGGTTGTGATTTACTATTGTTTTGAAATCAAATTTTGGCCAAATATTGCAGAATAAAAATATATAAATATAAATGAAACCCTGGTTCATTATGTCAAATGTAGTCATGGGCTGAAGAAAACAGCAGAAAAAATAATTTCAGAAATCCGTCAACAGAAAAGTCCAACATTATTTTTCCTCTGCGAGTTCACAGTAAGTTAATCTCTAAATGATATTTAATCACATTACAATATTATCTAACTGCATTCAAAGTGTTGTAAGGCAAAATAGTCCCCAGAGAAACCTTTTTTTGTCAACTTTACCACAGTTTTACATCACCGGTGGGTTTTGTATGGTAAATAAAATGGCTATATTAGTGTTCTACAGATTGTGTAGTTCTTATTACCACCACTGTGAATAAATCAGAGTTAATAAGTTCCTCTCCTATTAAGTCAAGTCAAGTCAAGTAGGTTTTATTGTCATTTCGATCATACACACACAGTATACAGTGAGATAACGTGCCTCCAGGACCATGGTGCAACACAGAGCAGAACAGAGCAGAACAGAGCAACATCACAAGTGCAATGTATTAGCAATTTCATATCGAGCCACCATGAGTGGCTTTTAAATCTAAAAATTTACGTAGAAATAGTTAAAAATATTTGGGATTCCCCTTTAAGAGCTTTAAAGAAAATTCTTGAATAACAGCACCCTGCCACGGCGCAGGCCATCACCAACTACGGGGCATCTCCACTTGCTTGTGATGGTGAGGCCTCCCTTCTAGATTGGCTGAACCACTTCTACGCACGGTTTGAAGCCCAAAACAACATGGCAGTGAGGAAGACTACCCTGCCCCCCAAAGACCAGGTGCTATGTCTAACCATGGCTGATGTGAGGAAAACTTTGCTTAGTGCCAACCCGCAGAAAGTCACAACTGCCCCCCTCACTGGACCCCCTGCAGTTTGCATACCATCCCAACCATTCTACAGATCATGCTATCACCATCACCCTTCACCTGGCCCTTACCCATCTGGACAAAAAGGACACTTATGTGAGAAAGCTGTTCGTAGACTTCAGTTCAGCATGCAACACCGTCATTCCTCAGCATCTGATTGGGAAGCTGAGACTGCTGGGCCAAAACACCTCCCTTTGCCACTGGGAGACCTCAGTCAGTCAGGATTGGGAGCAACATCTCCAGCACCATCACGGTGAGCACAGGGGCCCCCAGGGCTGTGTGCTTAGCCCTCTGCTTTTCACACTGCTGACCCACGACTGTGCAGCAATGCACAGCTCGAACCACATCATCAAGTTTGCCGATGACACAACTGTGGTGGGTTTGATCAGAAAGAAGGATGAGGCAGTGTACAGAGAGGAGGTGCAACGGCTGACGGACTGGTGCAGAGCCAACAACCTGTCCCTGAATGTGGATAAAACAAAAGAGATAGTTGGTGACTTCAGGAGGGGGCGACGTGATCACTCCCCACTGAACATCGGTGGTTCCTCGTTAGAGATCGTCCACATCACAGATAACCTCCCATGGACCCTCAACACCAGCTCCATCACCAAGAAAGCTCAGCATCGTCTCTAGGAGAGGAGAGCGCACCTTCCACCCCATATCCTCACCATGTTCTACAGAGCGTCATCACAGCCTGGTATGGGAATTGTAACGTTTTGTATCGCAAGACCCTACAGAGGATTGTGAGGACAGCTGAGAAGATTATCTGGGTCTCTCTCCCCTCTGTCACGGACATTTACATTACACGCTGCATCCGCAAAGCCACCAGCATTGTGGATGACCCCACTCACCCCTCACACACCCCTCACACACCCCTCACACTCTCTCTTCTTCCTCCTCTCATCTGGCAAAAGGTTCCTTAGCATACAGCCTCCACTGCCAGAATGGGGAACAGTTTCTTCCTCAGGCCATCAGACTCCTCACCCAGAACTGAAACATAAAAACTGTACCCTCTGCACACTCTTTTGTCCTGTCTGCACTTGTGGTCTTGTGGTGTTCAGTTCTGTTCTGTTCTTGTGTTGCACCATGGTCCTGGAGGCACGTTGTTTCTTTTCACTGTGTACTGTGTGTATATGGTAAAAATGACAAAATAAAACCTACTTGACTTGACTTGACTTGAAAATGTGATGCTGTGAACTTCACAAGCTTTTTCAGTCCAGCGACTGAAATCTGTATAACTGTATAACTCACGTCGCCACGCCACACAGAGCAGGCAACTGCTTGCTTAAGTTTTTTCTTTCAGACTAAAAACCTATTGCATGGAAATGCATGCCCATGGACATGCAGACAGTCAATCAGAATGGAGCTGACAAAATCCCCATAGCTGTGGACAGCTTAGATTACAATAGGTCTTGTTTATACCTGGCATTAACATGCATCTTGGATGATTTGATCATAAGTGGCCAGCGCTACTAGTGTAAACGTGGTGCATTGTCTCTTTGCGGTGCATTGTGACCCCAACACTCAAACCATCTTCACCACATATGCACGAAACATCTTCTCCAGTAAAAATTATGTAAGAAATCAAATCCCAAGTGGTCACTGGAGGCAAATTTAAAATTCCAGGTGTGAACAGCTAAGCATTTTGTGATCATATCACCCAGGACACATGTTAATGCCAGGTATGAATAGGGCCATAGATTTCATACATACACAAAGTGACTGAGACTATAGTACCCCAGCACTTTCTATGGTGTACTGCTGTCTGTCAGACTGATAACTTGCATCGCGTAACACTGAAGAGCACTGTTTTTTTAGTACTGTTTGTTTTTAAGTAATGTTTTTAAGTTTTTTTTCAAAAACTGATATCATTAAGGAACAACTTTCAAAATTAACTGACACAGCACTGCTTAAAAAACACCACCTCAAAACTATGTGTTATTTTTTTAGAAAAGTGTTCTATGTCTCCTTCTTACCGTCTGCCCAAGCCTGGAAAAGAGAAGTGGTCTTAATTGTTTTGTGATGACATGCCTGGTCTCACAGGTAGCCCGCTGACAGACCTTGCTTTGTTAATATTGCTGCTATGTTTACTGTTGTTCCACGCTGTCACCCAGAATGAACTCAAAAGATCCAAATTCTCTGCTATGGGGTGACCTGTGGATGATGTTGGCATGACGTCTGAGCCTGACCTTGCTCTGAGCCCTGGAGCTGAGCTCCTGTTGAAGGAGGTTAACATCTCCAGGGCATCTGCGGGCACTGTGGATCAAAGGGATTGACTTGCTGACCTAACCTTGAATGTCTCATGCCTCGCTAGAACAGGGAGACAACACCTCATCTGCACTAATGAGGGTTACATCAATCACTGATAACAGACATGACTTAGTGTACCTCTT
>JBBPCZ010000089.1:4718427-4728580 GCA_037974445.1 Brycinus macrolepidotus
ACTTGGTGAATGGGTTAAATGCAGAGGAAGAATTTCGTGCTGTTCACACTGTGTGCTGTGGTGTGTTCACTTATGACTGAATGATGACTATCACTTATATCAAATATTTTGCCACAGCTGACTCACGTGCACCATGCCCCAGCCTTCTTGGTCTCTGGAGTACTGAGCCTCCCCCTCCCTTTACTTTCGTTTTCGTTTCTTCCTTATTTAAGCCCAGGTCGACCCTGAGAACATTGTCCATTGTCTTAGACTGTGCCCCGTGTCTTTGTGTGTTTTAGCTGTGAGACGGCCCTAAAAAACTTAATCAGCTCAAAAACCAGTACCAGGAGGAATTCGCCCTTTGTTTGTTGCGATACTCTACCTGTAGATTCTTATTCCTGACGTTTGTGGACTTTCATTGCATTTCTGTAAACCTTGCCAGTTTATACTGATTTGAACTGTTTGTATGAGCCTAGGACACGTTCCTGTTATTTGTTTTGTTTGTACCACCAGTATTGTAATTAAAAAAAAAAAAAAGTCTCATTTTCTGTTCCAGCTGGACATTATGATGGTATTGTAATATATTATTGCATAAAGCCATTGTTATTATTATTTTTGTTGTTGTTATTATTATCATTATTACTAACTGAAATATTACAAAGTAATTAAACAGCAAAACAAGGTAATAAAATATAAAAAAAATTAATAACTCACTGATTCATATTTGATGCACTGGCACATTACACATATATGCACTGAGACATCTGTGCTAATACAGTTGTGCTCACCTGGTTCTGCAAACCTTTGTCGTATATTAAAGGGAAGCGGGTCTGAAGGGCTCTGTCTGTGTCTGCCTCTGGCCTGGCGGATCCTTTAGGCAGCTCTGAAACGGGCTGCTGCTGCTGTTGGGGGTAGGCCAGGTTTGTCGGGGGCTGGATCTGCTGAAGTGGCCGTGCTGGGGAGAGGTGTGGCTGAGAAGGCTGTGCAGGCTGAGGAGGGGGAACTGGCCTGAGCTGTGGAGGCTGAGGTTGGGCTGGGGGGTGAGGTGGCGGTATTGGCTGGTGGAGCGGTCGGCTCTGGCTCTGCAGCTGCTGTGGCGTGCCCAACACCTGACCCACCTGGAAGTAAGGGTAGCGCAGAGCCTGGGAATGAACAGCAACATCAGCAAGATGTTAGGAAAGTCTGATTAGACAACTTGAAAACTGTTTTTGCACTTGCTTCCACCAAATCATGCAGTGCCCATGAGGTTACTCCGTGTGGGAAACATGCGTGTAGACTGGGGCCCACCATGGGATCAACGGGGCAAAGCTGGACCAAAAAGATGTATGATTTGCCCTACCAGCAAGTTAGTTGACTACACACTCCTTTAAAACTGTATTTTCTAAGTAATGTTATGAAATAAAATCTAAAAACTCTAACTCCTGACACCTGACTCCGAGGCAGGTGTATTTTGTATATAACTAGCAGTTACAGATTAATAGAGAATAACAGGCAGATCTACAGGGACAACCAGAGTGAAGAATTTCAATGTACAGATGATTTGGATGTTAATTTTAACCATAGCAAAATAACTGTAGTGCAGTTTAGATGGATTTATTGTCTGTAACAAAACATAAAATTGCCATAAACAATTCTTTCACCAAAAATGGTCCAAGAACACCACAAGGGTTTTTAATGCCTTGCCACGTTAACAAACAATGTAACTGATGTTTGCAGGCAAGAAAGTATATATATATATATATATATATATCAGCATCAGTTTTTTTGTATGGATCTCTATAGAGATGGCATGAATTATGGTTTTGGTGAATCTGTGGATATACTCATTTGTGAATATGTTCATTCTGTTCATATTAAACACAAATAAGTTCAGCTAATAGCCAACAGCAATCGAATACTACAGTAGAAACAACCACTGAGACATGAAAACTGGACTGTCCTCAAAAGGGTCCCTGAAAATCAAACCTATGGGGGCAAAAAAAGTATTTCACCTGGCTGGCAGCTGGTCTTTTCTTGGGGTCCCATTGCAGAAGGTCTCTCATCAGTTGAATTGCCTCAGTGCTGGCATTGGGTATCAGACTCCTCAGACTGGTGGGCACGCACTGTGGCCAGCGGAAATTCATGGTGGCTGCCAGGTGATACCCTTCAGCCCAGTCGTTCTACAAAGCAAATTATTCTTTAATTTTACCCAACTTTACAAATTCCAACTGATGTGTTAGTGAGTAAAATATAAAAATAAATTTGTAAACTTTGATCTAGACCAAGGAAATCAAACTACAAGCTTAACTGCAGATATTACAAGCGGCTGCTGAGCTGTTTTCATCTTTAACCTTGAAAACTTACACATTTCAGACATCTGAACATTGCTAACATTTAGGCCACACTACTACAAGGTATTGCATGTTCTTTATAACAGTGGAGAGAATAGAACACAATGGAGTAATATAACCTTTCATAAGGAACGGATTTGGGCCAGGTTAATATAGCCAATACAAATTTGTTATATGTGCCTAGATGTGTTTTAAATAATCTCTAACTTAAACATGCTCCCTGACCTTTTTTGGAGTTCCCAAGACCTGGCAGATTTTGAAGATGGTGTCCACTTCACTGGAGCCAGGGAAGAGAGGCCTGAGAGTGTAGAGCTCGGCCATGATGCAGCCCACAGCCCACTGGTCTATCGGAGAGCTATAGCTGGTGGACCTGAGGAGAACCTCTGGTGCTCTGTACCTAAACACAAGATGCAAATCAGGAATAAGAAAAACAAACTGAAGGGGGCTAAAATATAGCAATGCATAAAAGTAGGCAATTTTGTCTTTTCATGCAGCTTGTGCGGTTGCAATACTGCTTGGTCTGCAAAGTCTGTGGTCTGCAAAATATTTTTAAAACAAAACTGCAACCTCATCTTGCAGGGAAGATGGGCATTTTTAAACATGAAAACATGCTGTGTTTACAACATTGACCACCACATTTATTTTTTATTTTGTTTTTACTTTTTAAAATGTGTAAAATCTTATTTCATTGTAGAGCTGTGTGCAGCGCATTGATGTCTCTCCTTGCACTGAACGTTCTCTCTCTTCCACAAACACACTGACAACAGACTAGCCTGTGAAAACCACTTCCTCCCCTCATCAACAAAATAATTAGGACCCACCCGCCACCATAAACATAATTATTATGTCTCCCCCACCAACAAAATTATTTTGTCTCTACCCACCCCAACACCATTTAGCTAACCCCACCATTCAAATTTTATTTTAATGGGAAACATTGCAAGTGTAAAAGCTACTACCATTATGTCACACTGCAATCTAAATTCTTATAAAGGTGTACCACAAGTATTTCTTTTCAGACAACTGCTGAACAGTTTTTGAGCCTATGTTAACACTATCAACTATAGGTTATGTTACAACTGTTTTTTTGATATCCTAAAGCTTTAGTTAGAAGGCTCTCAAGTGCACAATTGCTAAAGAAGAAAATTCTTTTAATAGTTTAATCTAACAAAAAAATGGTTTTATTTATTTATTGATTGTACAAGATCATACATTACAAAGCAATAAAAAGCCGGTGGTGCCACATTGAAAAAGTAAGACAAAAAACTACGAATATGTTTTTTTACATACACACTTGTGTATGAATTGTTAAAAAAAAAAAAAATTCATTAAACCGGTCTAATTATTCACTCTCTGTGGTAAAACCTGCAGTTGGACTATAACAAAAAAATTGTAGTACCACTCTGATCCAAGCTATCACATAAGGGATAAAGCCAAGCTCACCATCTGGTTGACACATAGTCAGTGTAAGGAGGACGGGATCGGATCTCTCGAGCTAGTCCAAAGTCAGCGATTTTCACCAGCTCAGGTCCCATGCACAAAAGATTCTCTGGCTTCATATCCCTGTGGAAAAAACCTGAGACAAGCAAAGTGTAAGGGATCCATGTGCATGTACATAACTTCTTATTAGTGATTTCAAAACTATCAATGAGTGAAGCACATAAGGCCTAAGCTGGGAGAAGAAAAAGGTTCTGCCGAAACATATTTAAAAACATGGAATGACATTTAAAACTGGCTGTATTTGCAGCTTAGTTTCCATACAGGGACTGTATGGCCTGGGGAGAAACAGTGCATTTGGAAACACTGTTTACAGATTATGTTAAATGAATTCTGTAAATAACAAACATTGGGTTTTACAGCCCTTTAAAAAAACATGAGAAATATTGTCCAATTCAGCCTAGCAAGATTGTATGTACTTATACTACATTCATCCATTATCTGAACTGCTTATCCTTAACCAGGGTTGCAGGGGGTGCTGAGCCTACCCCAGCACTCACGGGGCAAAAGGCATCCAATCCATCACAGATTATACTATATAAAACATAATGTAAGCCTATGGCAGAGCAGAATATGGACAGTTGGTTTTCTGAACCCAGACACTGGTCACGTGCCAAACACACCATGGCTATGAAGGCACGTTTTAAGACTAATGCTACTGAAATATCCTTTTTGAAAGGCACCAGTGTCCTACCATGTTTATGAATGAAGGCGAGTCCCTGTAGAATCTGAAACATGATATTCCTCACTGCAGACTCAGGAAACAGGCGTGTTCTGGAACATTAGAAAAATAAAGTGTATGAAAAAGAACAAGATACAGTAGTTTATTGGAGTGGGCACATTTAAAATGCTCAAAACAGATTCAACATAACAAACTATTACCTTTCTTTCATTAGCTGATAGAGGTTCTCCTTCATGTACTCAAACACAAAATAGAGATGGTCGTTTTCCCGGATGACCTCCTTTAGCTTGATGACATTGGCATGATTCAATTTTTTCAGGGACTGAAGACAAATAAAATATCATTATTCATCTGTGGTACCAGAAGTACATCTAAGATACTAAAAAACCTGCATTTGAAGGTTTCAGTCAAAACTGAGAGATCCTGAAAAGGTATAATTTTAAAAACTGCAGAAGGATGATGAGGCAGAGTGAAGAGTTTTAGGTTTCCATTCATTGTAGTCACTGGTTATTGCATAAAACCTATAGAGAAGACTGAAGTCTGGCAGTATGCCAACATTTTTTAAGGTCAGTACCGTCATGCATTGGAAAGAAGGATATGAATGCAAACTTCAGATCTTAAGTCGGTTTCAGCCACCGGCCATGCTTCTACTGCACAGTAGTATGTATTGATACAGTGGTTTTCAAACTGGTTCCGAGATGGTCCACATTTTTGCTAGCAAAGCATAGGAAAGGGGAAAAATCTGGACCATCTAGGGTTCCCTGAGGACCAGTTTGAGGACCCCTTTACTAGTCTATTTGAAATACTATCTGGTAGGCTGCCCACAGGATACTCTTTTCTTAGATTACGGTTGAAAGACAGGATTTAGAGGGGAATTACGGGACTAGAAGCACAGCAATCTGAAAACACACAAGAGTCACCTTCTACTTCCACTATGCTGCTGTAAAAATGAGAAGTAATGGGTTTTTAATTTGAGGCAAGCTGATCAGTGATGATTTATGAACAAAAACAAGACACAATAACAAACATGATAATTAAAACAATGTATTAAGATAAATTTAAACACTTAAAACATGATTTTTTTCCTATGTGGGGTGAGTTTAGATGCATAGAAGCACATGGTAAAATAAGAAAAATTGTTGTTTTGCATTTACCTTGACCTCCCGAAGATTCATGCACTCCTCCCAGGAATAGAATTTTCTTTTCATTCTGAAAAAAAAGATTTAAAAAAAAAAAAAAAAAAAAAAAAATTAGTCCTGTACACACTTAAGAGCCCTGTCAAATGACTTATAATCACAGTTATTCACAACATTTATCAGAATGTACTTACAAGTTTTAGTAATTAAATAACATTATTTTTATTGTGTAAACGCAGTTTCCAGTTTTCATCACTAACGTCCAACGAGAGTGACTGCATCTTCAACTCAGAGTAAATATCATATAAATCATACAGAAACCTATCAGCCATAACCTGAACGCCACCTGCCCAATATTTTAGAGGTCCCCATCATGCTACCCGCTGAGGCATGAACTCCACAAGACCTCTTAAGGTGTGCTGTGGTATCTGCCACCAAGATGTTAGCAGCAGATCATGCGAGTTGCAATGTGGAGCCTCTATGAATCCGACCAGTTTGTTCAGCACGTCAGATGCTCGATCGAAATGAGATCTGAGGAATTTGGATGCCAAGTCAAAACCTTTGTCATGTTCCTCAAACCACTCCGATTTTGGCAGTTTGGCAGGATGCATTATCCTGGATAAAGAGAACACTGCCATCAAAGTTACTGCTGCCACGGAGGGGTGTACTTGGTCTGGAACAATGTTTAGGTAGGTAACATCCAAATTAATGCCAGGACCCAAGGTTTCCCAGTAGAACATTGCCGAGAGCATCACACTGCCTCCACATTCCCCACGTAAGCGACAAACACGCACCCGGCTGTCCACACGATGCAAAAGCAAATGGGATTCGTGGGACCAGGCAACCTTCTTTCATTACTCCATGGTACAGTTCACATGTCCATTTTTCTATGCAGCCCAATATGCAGCAAGCTGTGGCCATATTCCTTCTTTCTACACATCAACTTCAAAAACTGACTGTTCACTTGCCACCTAATATATCCCACCCCTTCCACTCTTGCTCATACAGATTGTGAATTCTTGTTAAAATGCAGGCTCTCTAGAAGAAGTAGTTCTCCACTCTGTCCTGTCTGGTTTCATCATAGATTTCCATGATCTACTCAATTCAACAAATAAATCCATGTAGTTATTAGATATGATTTTTCTTTTCACTTTGCCCTATTAGGATCTAAACTGCATCTTTAACATGGAGTTTACTGCTTACAGAATGACTTAAAGGCAACTGAAATATTGACTGGGCATAAATCCAACAATAAGAATGATATTTTACTTTAAAATCAACTAGTTTAATGAAGGTCATAATCTGGTTCATTTTTGAATGCAATTTTTCTGAATGCAATTTTTTAAACTACATAACAGATTCAAAGTGACTAAAATGTAGGCCTTTTTACCTTGTATTTTCTGGAAAGGGGTTAATCCTATTGCTTAAGTATTTCCCCGAATTAGGACAGTTATGCCAGATGAATACATGTGCTACAGATGTGCTCTGATTTTATTTATGGTTTACTTAATTTAACTGAGGTATTTTTACTTAGAAGCAGAGAATAAAGAGGCAATAAAAATGTAAAAAGAAATAACACTGCATTGCTCTAAACTTCTTGTCACTGGGGAATCTATTACACACAAAATCTTTTTCAAAGCTTGTAGGGGCACTCAACAAGTATCCTGTCTTGCTGGTCATCAAAATACGTTTATGTGCCACCATCAACTAGCATCAGAGGAGGACTGATTGTAAAGAATAACAGCCTTCTATGCTGGTCCATATTGTACATAACAGCAGTAAAATCCTGATTAAAATCCTTATGCACATGCAACTAGGACCTTAACACATTTTCCAAATCACCGATTTTCTCATCACCTTAAATTATCTTCAGATTAGATTGTGTAATCCCACAGTACACCAGTTCAGGCCTTTCAAGTGGAAGCGCTCATCAGTCATCTTACATTAATAGAGTGCTTAAGGCATGTCTATTGGTTTTGATAACTTATGAGTATTGACCGTTCCACCGTAAACACATCCTGTTTGAGCTGAAAATAGAGCACACTATTTCAGGCTTTGCAATTGTGGCTCTCAGAAGTCTGACAGATGTCTCTATAATCAGTTCAATGGGAGGGCTCGACTTTCATTCTTGCTCATTGGTCCAAAGCTGTAAAGCCAGCTGTCAGCTTAAAACCTGCTCGCTGTTTCACCACACACTGGATTGTAGCTGTATCACAGAACAAGCACCAGGACATTTCTGAGCAAGTCTGCGTTTAGACTTTAAGTTTATTGCACAGGATCTGCCAGCGCACTTGCAGGCACATAATGTTTTACACACGTTAAAAAAAACAAACAGATAATAATAATAATAAAAATAAAAACACTGCTGAATTAAAACCACACAATTCCACTGTCATTTTCCACTTTTTGTCACTGAAATAACACAGCAAAACAATAGAAGCTACTCATACAACTAGGCACTATTGAAAATACAAGAGATTTAGTTCCTTTGAATTCAAATAAGGGAGATAAGACCAACAGTAAGAATAAATTGCATTTACATGGTTGGAGTAAAGCTACAATTGTCAATGAGTGTTGGTACAAGGTAAGTGTATCTAACAAATTGTAATATTAGGACATACTGGCAATGCTTCATGATGGTCTGCTGTAGATTCCGGGTTAATCAGTTATCTACTAAATATCAATAGATATTAAATTGTACAGATTAAAACGACCTGATTTAATAGGTCTACAAAAGGGTACAGAATCTAAAACTTGTAAATGAAAATGAGTAATTGTGATTAAAAATGTGCTGTTCAGCTCAGACACGTCAGAACAGCGGCATCAGTGAAGATGACAGCCATGTAAAACCATTTCGTTTATTCTAAGAAAGAGTGTACAACACCCAATGTCTTCTCCATTCCAGGTTTGATCTCCCTTTGAAATTTCAGTTTTGAAACACAGTTTTTCGTAAAAAAAATAAAATAAAAAATTGTTACTAAAAACTATTAACAGTTGTTTCAAAAGACATTTGACTTTGTGTCACACACCGTAATCTACCTCCATAACATAGTTTTGTTTTAGTTTTAAAGTATATTTTATGTAAACTGTTTATTTATTGTCAGGTTTTTCACTTTCAATCAAGTGTTTCCTTTTTTGGTGCATCACTCATAGACATAAAAAAACTCTAACATTAAACTCAACCCAAAACTTAAATCTAACCTTAACTCAACACCTTAAACCTAACCCCAACCATAATGCTGGTGATTATCTTCTGACACATTATACGTCCAAAAATATCCAGACATCCCATTACTCATTGAAGACTTGTACTTAAAGGTGTAATTATGACTGCTTGTATAATCTAGACAGAAAAGCGCAACCAGAGGGGTACAAAGCCCCCCAAACCTGGGCTGTAGAGCAGTAAAACTGCTTTCACTAGACAGATGGGATGGCTTGAGTTGAGTTAGAATGGAATTTGTGATCCAGACCTAATCATCCAATGTCAGTACCTGGCCTCACTAATGCTTTTGTGGCTGAATGCAATCCAATCCCCACAGCAATGTACAAATACCTAGTGTAAAGCCTTCCCAGAAGAATAGAGGGTGTTACAAAAGCAAAGAGGGGACAAACACCCTAATAGTACCAGCGATTTCAAAAAGAAAGCTAGTTGATCGAGCGTGTACAAACTTCAAACACAAGAGTGGACCAGCTGGTGCCCTAGTGGTTAGGGAGTTTTTACAGTAGGTGATCTATCAGGAACCATCTACGTAAAAAGGGACAAAAACATGAATAAGAAAATAAAACACTCAAAGGAAAACCCTGAACACAAGATATTACTTGGTAAAAGGTCAAGCAGAAGGTCAGTGAAGTTACCCACGATTCCCACATTAGGGGAGGTATAACAAGCTGCTTTACTCACTTCTTGATTGCGACGAGCTCCCCGGAATCCAGGCAGCGGCTGAGGATGACGGAGCCATAGGTGCCATCGCCCAGCTGCCTGAGGGCAGTGTAGCGATTCATGGCGCTTCCTGGCTGGGCAGGGCCAGAGCAGAGCTGGCCGAGTGCAGCCACGTTTTGCGGTGATGGCAACAGTGGAGGGGAGACGCTGGCCTCATGGTGCTACGGGCTTACCTCCACCTGCCATGCGGAAATAAAAAGAAAGTGACAGTTTTAAGATGGCAGACAAATTATTGCACTCTTACTGCACTGGAAACATGAACATAGATCTAGAAAAAGTAACTTTAAATTTGATCATGTGAATGCCTTGATTCATGAATACTACATGCCATTGCAAAAAAATAAGATCACAATATCTCAGAACATTTTAACAATACACACACTATATGGACAAAATACTGGGACGCCTGATCATTACACCAACAGGGACTTTAATGACATTGCATTCAAAGGGTCAGGCATCCCAAGTATTTTGTTCATATAGTGCACAATAGATACACAAAATATCTTTACATTAGTGATGCTCCGATCGATCGGCCGAAGATCGGTATCGGCCGATAATCACATTTTATGACTCGATCGGTACTCGT
>JBBPCZ010000089.1:4728680-4744499 GCA_037974445.1 Brycinus macrolepidotus
CCAAAGGTGTTGGATGGGGTTGAGGTCAGGGCTCTGTGTGGGCCAGTCAAGTTCTTCCACACCAAACTCATCCAACCCTGACTTTATGGACCTTGCTTTGCGGACTGGGGCACAGTCACGCTGGAATAGAAAAGGGCCTTCCCCAAACTGTGTCCACAAAGTTGGAAGCATGGCGTTGTTCAAAATGTTTTGGTATGATGAAGCATCAAGATTGCCCTTCACTAGAAGTAAGGGGCCACCTGAATTCAATAATTAAGAGGTGTGTCCCAATACTTTTGTCCATATAGTGTACAACTTTTCTATTCACAAGTAATGCACTTCTAAGAGTGGAATAATACATACACATACAAAACAGAATAAGTAAAGAGGCCCCTTATAGTCACATGTGAACACACCACAGCACAGTGTGAACTTCTTCCTCTGCATTTAACCCAGTCACCAAGTGAAGCAGTGTGCTGAGACCAACGGGGGGAGCCTGGGGAGCAGTGTGTGGGGACAGTACCTCGCTCATGCTTATCTCTTCTGATCACAGGGGCAACTCCATAACCACTAGGCCACCAGGTGCACAATGTATTTGTTGGAGTGATTTAGTATGGTAGCATGTATTTTGGTTGTCAGTCCTCCAAATGAAACTGTTAAAGATAGAAATTGCTCTTTTCATTGTATAAAAATGTTTTTACTGCAGTCATTGTGTTTGTGTGGCTGGAATAATCTTCAGTCTAGCGCCCCCCTACCGTCTGGATCTTACATTGACATGAGGTAGGCTAACGGCTCGATTAGACTCTTCAGTGGTTACAGCAGAGAGCCAAGCTCCTAACCCAACGAAAAAGATTTAGGGAGAATTTTTTTTTTTTAAAAGAAATACTTTTCTGTTTGAAGGTCTTCTGTCTCCTACCAAAGGTATGTACTAACACTGTTCACACTGTTATCAGCTCGGAAAGGAGCTGCTAGGCTAACTGTAGCATCGAGCAACACAACCGTTAGATAGAGAACAGATAGATAAAAGAGCACAAACTGTGTAAATTCACTTAATAAAGTTAACTTATTCACTATATCTGCGTTTGCTATCACATTCACAAAAAATGAGAACAAACTACTGGAAACCTAACTAGTGTAAGAAAAAGTTGTTATCCACACGATAATGAGTGTAACTGCTCCCTTATGGATCAAGACTAATAGGGACAGGTCGTCTGTAATTTCTCTAAAACATCTTTAAAAACTTTTGTTGGTAGTTTAAAACTAATATTTTTGTTACTCAAGACGTTAGGTATGATATTCAGCTGCAGAAGTGCCAATAACATTAACTGTTAGGTTAATCTGAAGTTTGCAGTAAAAGGACCTTTCCAAAAATGCCTTGAATAGAAGTACAATTATACAGTGTCAAAAAATGATTTTTCACTTATGTCAAAAACTACTTAAACTATTTAAGAACAACTACATCCAGCAACTACCAGCATTGGAACCAAAGTCCTAAAGGCTGACATGAGAGAATTTACAGTTTGTCAGATTTTTTTTTTTACTGAATTCATTTGAAATCGATTCTGTTTTAAAACAATCCAATTATATTACATATATATTTTTTAAATACTTAGGTTTATCATTTTATTTAAATTTAATTTAGTTTTTAATGTTTAAAGTCTGTGATTTCTAATTACTTTTAAACTGGTTTTGATTCAACTCTATATGAACAAAAGTATTGGGACACACCTGTTTTCCAGGGTTTCTGCTAGGCCCCTTACTTCCAGTGAAGGGCAGTCTTACTGCTTCAGCATACCAAGACATTTTGGACAACACCATGCTTCCAACTTTGTGGGCACAGTTTGGGGAAGAACCTTTTCTGTTCCAGCATGACTGTGTCCCCAGTGCACAAAGCAAGATCCATAAAGACATGGTTGGATGAGTTCAGTGAGGAAGAACTTGACTTGTCCGCACAGAGCGCTGACCTTAACCCCATCCAACACCTTTGGGATGAACTGGAACGGAGACTGTGAGCCAGGCCTTCTCGTCCAACATCGGTGCCTGACCTCATAAACGCTCTCCAGAATGAATGGGCACAAATTCCTCACAGAAACACTCTAGAATCTTGTGGAAAGTCTTCCAAGAAGAGTGGAAGCTGTATATATATGAATGCAATGTCATGGAAGTCCCTGTTGGTGTAATGGTCAATACTTTTGTTCATCTAGTATACATGTATCTATTTCTCTTCATCTATATTATATGTCTCTATCTGTCTATATTAGATAGCTATATAAAGATAAGTAGGTATGCATGCATATATATGAACTGACATTGTTTTTTGCAGACACAGAAGTACAATGGCATCTAAATCTAAAGGCAAGACTTTGGACAGGACAGATGGAAAGCTGTCCAGTCTTCAGACTGAAAGAGAAATCAGTAAGCTCAGAAAGGAAAACGCTTACTTGAAGAAGACACTTGAAGAGCTTGCTGGCCAGAAAGGAGAGCCATCAGACTCGGAAAACAACAGGCTCTTATTAGAGGTAAATACAGAGCTCATCTAGTAATAGAGCTATGTTTTATACATATCATGCTATTCAATGACCAGTATGAACATCAGAGAAGCAGCATTATTTGCATGTGATGTATTATTACAAAATACTCAGATAATTGTCTGCACCCCTTCCCCTTTTCTTTTTCAAATTTCTTTCATCTCCCAAGAGGATCCTTGCCCTGGAAACACTGAGGGAGAAGAACTCTCAGCAGATCCTCACCAGAGATCAGGAAATTGCATCTCTGAGGCAACAGCTTCGACCAGGCAGTGCCGAGGTTGTGACCAACCTGCAGGCCCAGTTGAACCAGCAGAGATTGGACGCAGAAATGAGAGAGGAACTATTTCAGTCCCTCAAACAAAAGACAGAAGAGCTGAAGAACAAGTTAGCAGCCATATCTGCTAAATGCCTGGACGTGGAGAACAGAGATGGTCCATTAATGGTAGATCACTCCCTCATAGATAGACATACACACAGAGTTCACAATAAAACTAGATGATTAAGATATTAATAGATTTCTAAGCTTGAACACAAGATGGCAGCATTTGTGCAACTTTCTGTCACAGTCTAACCCAGTGATTCCCACACTGGCTCTGGAATACCCCTTGCCCTGCATATTTCTGTGTTTACACACCCACTTCGACTCAAAAACAACTTGGTAATCAACTGATCTGTTGGATCAGGTGTTTTGGGAGCAGGGAAAACACTAAAATGTGCAATCACATAATTTGATTAGTATTATAATCAATAGTGACGCCACTTGTGTCATTTTTGACTAACATAAACTAAATTGCAATATTTGTATTTTATTGGTAGAAACCTCAGGTATGAAAGAATGTTTCTCCATGAAGATCAGTTCACAATTATTCATAGAAAACACTGGAATGAGTGGGTGTAATATTTCTGTGTAAGAACAAGCTAATAATAAAGACATTTTGGACCACCTCTTCTTTTCTACCAATGGTGGTAATAATTCTGCACAAAGTGGAAAGCGAAAGTGAGAACATGGAATTCATTACCAAGAACCACAGGCATTTTTTGAGTAGATGCCCTGGAATGTTCTGTTTAGTATTTTCAGTGGTTCTTGTATGCTGTACATGGGAAGTAACATTTGTTATTGGTATCATTACAGCAGTACTGATTACTCAGTGAAGTAGAGTAAACAGATGAAAGAACAGGATTCAGATGATTTGTTGTGTAATCTTAATCATAACTGACTGTTGTTTTATCCTTTCTTGCAGGCGCTTATCAAAACCTCATAAATTGTTTTCTGTATTTAAAAAAAAAAAAATTATTTGTAGACTAGGTGACCATGACATGATAATTGGACCAATGTTCATGGGTCAAAATGATTTGAATAAAATCTTCTGTTAATGTGCATTACACTTAAGAACAGTATTTTCCTTCTTATTTAAAGTTATCAAGATATGAGATTGAGATATAATGGTTTGTATGTAATTTGTAATTTTCATTGCATAAGGTTTAATAGTATTAAAAAAGTACAATAAATGAGACCATTCCCAAATTTGGGGAATTGCACTGATTCTTTCATTTTTGAGTAGAGTGGCACCGCAGATGGTCAGATCGCCACCAGCAATGTCGCAGTGATCCAGGAACACCTGAAAGACGTGAGTGTAATATCACATTCCCAAGGCGCCTCCTCACCATGGCGACCGTTCCCATCTCTTACATAATCACATAATTACAACATCCTGTTCTGGTGTGACAGGAATGCACGATGTGGTGCAAGAACACTTGGAGAAGCTTTCCTCCAGAGATGGCGCTTTACAGGGTCTTTATCGTGTCTTTTCTTTTCTTTTCTTTTGCGAAGGCTTTGGAGAAGAACCAGCAGTGGCTTGCTTATGATCAGCAGAGGGAAACCTATGTGAAGGCAATGCTGGCAAGAATGTACCATCTGGAGCAGCAGCTGAATCAGACAAATGAAGCCCTTCAGGAGAAAGACAAAGAGGCCAATTCAGAAGGTCAATTGCAGGAGTTCATTACAGTTCTTTAGCAACAAGTGCATCATGAAATCTCAAATCAAAATTGATTTATCTTGTTACGATGGTGAAGGAAACTTGAGGAATTAAATACACATTAGTTGAATATAGACAATAGAAATATACATCAGGCAGGCTTTAATATCTGAATATAGTGGCCAAAAATGAGCATGTACTGAAAAACTTAAATGAACATCTTTGTGTGGATTTTACACGCCTTTGGTATGGTATTTATAGTGTTGAACATACAGTCCTATGCAAACGTTTAGGCACCTTTGGTCAAATATTTCAATGCACAATTGATTTGATTCACAGATGACTTGCTGAATTAATGAAAAAAGCTTTTTATATTTTTCTCAGTATATTTAACTCAGTATAGCTGTGCACAAACATGTGCCAAAATAGCCATATTTACCTTTGGGGGCTGTAAAAGTTGTTACAGTTATTGGCATAGAAATGTCAAACCGGTTTACTCATACTGTTTTGATTTTGACTTTGGGTGGGTACACTCAAAGAAGACTTTATAAACATGAAACTGTGGTTTGGTGACTTTTCTCCTCCGCTTTGATCTTTAACGGCCTTTGTGAATTCAGAGAGCCCTGAACACCTTTCTCTTTGCAGTGAAGCGAGCTGTTGAGACACAGCAGCGTTTCGAGGACCTCCTGCACTCAGCCCGAGCCGAGCTGAAGGTGGAACAGGAGCGAGTAGCCCGGGGGGGAAGGCAGCTTAGTCAGTTGCAGCAACAGTGCGAAGACATGCAGCATCAGGTAACAGAGATGAGGCAGCAGCTGCAGACTGAGCGCCTCGGTGGCAAGAAAGAGCTGAGACGCTCAGGTCAGCGCATCAAGTGTCTTTGTGCAGAGCTGGATAGCGTCAGTGCCAGGCTGGAAGAGGAGAAGCTGAGGTCTGCAGAGCTTGTGCAACAGGTAGCAGACTGGTTACATAACCCACCCACAACTGTCTGAGGACGCTCACTTTATGTGTTACAACTTTGCTGTAAGGATAAAGCAAACACTAAAAACCTATCTAGTTAACCTCCATTAGTAAGTTCTTAATGGTACCTGCATATTGACTGGCACAAAGAGAACAATTTGGCTCATCAAACATATCATGAACATCACATTACAGCAGTTACATGCACTTATGCCAGCCATTAAGACTGTAAATCTGGCAGTAACCAAAGGTCTGTTTTAGTTTCAGATGCTTCTTCATGGTAAAAATAAAATTTAAGGAATACAGTAGATTACTGCAGTGTTTGGCAGAAATTGCCCTTGTAACCGAAATGAAGCAGAGCAGCCAACACATTTTTAATGTCTAAAGTTTGCTTCCTTACTCTTGATCCAAAATTAGGAAGGTCACGTTCAAACTGCATGTCTAAATCATAAAAATGGACAAAACACATGAAACAGTACTGTGTTGTATTGTGAATCTCTTTTTAAATTTGGTTCATGTACAAGGTGGCTTTTGTTTTTTAACTATGCTGTGTATTTTTACAGTCCTTGAGATTAATGCTGCAGCCCACTTTTGTTAGGCAGGTCTTAGCCGGGAGATAATGAATGTGTTTGGATCAGAAAAAAATTGTTTTTTCTTTGGGTCTCACACCTATTGGAGCCACCACAGTCCTTCTTGTACAGTGTATCGCTTAGCAGACACGCTGTTAGTGACCTACTGTTATTTTTAGATAGCTGTGTTTTTAGATACTATTTGTACTACACTGTCAACGTATGTGCATTAGTTATTCTGGAATTGTACTAATATTCCTCTTTTAAGGTGAACCTTCTCCAGAAATCACTGCTAAATGAGCATGAGGAGCAGAACCGAATGTCAGTTTTAGAGCAACAGGTACGGACAGTGGCCATAGTTAGTGCCCATTTCTCAAATGTTATCTAAAGGTGTTGCGTAATCCTCATGTATATTGAAAGGAGCTTTAACACCCATTAACATAGTGGCTGACTAACTTATCTGGACCAGTGCCCTTGCGTAAGCTTAAAATACAACAAAGGGCTTAGATAACTGTCACTGTCTACAGACTTAAACTAGGCTTTGCTAAACCATTAAACCAAATTCTAAAATTGTCTGTGACCATGGGTGCCTGCTTGTAGTAGGGGGCAGAAAAAAAAACATTCTTGAACTTGGACAATAATCCAGTCAAAATTGTAAAATTTCAGTTGAGATATGCAGGGTTATAGGCCAGAATCTTGGGTGAGTGTATTAAAACAATTAATAATTTATTATTTTGTTTCTATTAGCATACAGTTAATGTAATTAGTATTGAGTTTATTAATGGTGCCTCTCTACCCTGCTTTTTAAACTTGGCACGCTTTATTTGAGATTTTCATTTGAACCTGACGCAGCATTTAAAAATCAATTTTTGTTTTATCCTCGGCAGCTTTCTGACTTGCTGTTGGGCATTGTTTCAAACCTGTAGACTTACTGGAAAGTGTTAGTGCAACATGCAGTGATTAAGTAGTAGTTGGTTTGACGATCATGAATTTTAAAATTTATTTGCTTTTCTGTTTCAATCTCAGAGCTAATCGTTTATTTTACTATATTTTGCTGCATCGGGCATGCAGAAAAGAGACTCGTATCCTGAGACGTGCTTAAGTGTTGCTAGTTGAATTCAAGCTTTACCGAGCAATGAACAGAACCAATAAAAGTGATAGTTCCTACCCCTTTGTGGCTACTAAGTGGATTTTTTTTCACCAGCAAACAGAATAATTTAGAGTATATTTTAGTCAACTATGATAAGCAAGCGCTTATAAACTAACGAAAATCAAGAGTTAAAGTAGATAATGTGTGTGCTTTGCACTGCTGTTGTCTCTTGTAAGATGGACATATAACAGGAAAATGAGGGAAATCAGTTAAATAAGACTGTCCTTGACTGACTGAATCCACCAAGATGATAGTGTCAGTATTAAAGTAAAGTAAAGGTAATGTGGCATTTGGCAGACGCCCTTATCCAGAGCGACTTACAATCATTAGTTACAGGGACAGTCCCCCTGGACCAACTGAGGACTAAGTGTCTTGCTCAAGGACACACTGGTAGAATATGGGGGTTTGAACCTGCAACTTTGTGGTCATCGGGTCCACAGGCAAGTGCATTACTCACTAGGCTAATAAAATGTAAAATACATAAAAAAAGAGCAAAATTAAGTCAGCCAAACCCCATGTTCTGCTGGTGTTTGTGCATGCCATATTAAGACCAATGTTAAACCTGCTAAATGGGGCCACACTAGGAAAAAGTGTTTCTGGTTGCCATAGTGACCCTGAATGTCAAGAATCCCCAACTGTTACCCTTCGGCAGTTTCACTATCATGGCTTTTCTTAAGCTTTGCTCTGAGTTTGGGTGGGTGTTGCCATTCCAGCTTCAGCTTTGTGGGGGCCAATGACCAAATGCACCCCTTCGGAATTGGCATCTCTCACCATCAACTTGTATAAACTACAATGGCTACAGGTTACCGTGGTTACTTGTGGCCAATTCCAGTGTGTTTTCTTAGTGACAGATTTAGTAAAGCAGGCAGTTAAAATAGTCAGCCCGTGCAGCTTTAGGAACCTGGCGACTGACCAATCTCATATTCCTTACATAGTTATTGTCGGTCTTCCTGATTTAGTGGAAGCTGAGAAAAAAAATCTAAATTTAAGGCTCAATGGAAGTGTTTCGTCCATCTGTTCTCTGACAGAACAATAATTATTTATTTACCCACCCACAGATTCAGATGTCTGCCAAAGATCTGGAGGACGAGAAGTGCGAGAAGCTGCATCTCCAACGGCAACTTCACAAAGTTTTGAAGGAGCTGCGAAAAGCAAAGGACAAAGTGACAAGATTAGAATCTGAGGTAAGAAACGGGCTGGCATATAGAATAAGACACGTAAAGCGTGAAATGACGAGTCCTGTACATTGTGAGTCACAGAAAACCCAGAGAGAGGCTCCCTCATCTGAACCCAGTGCCTACACTAAACTAGACAAAGCTTCCAGGGAAAGTCAACAGAGCTTTGGCTCACCGACAAGAGCACACAGTCTGCTGGACGAGAGCTTTCTAGAGTGTCCCAATTGCAGAGCTCAGTATCCAACCAGTCGCCATAGAGACCTTCTAGTACATATTGACCAGTGCCTTAATTAAGCACTTGTTCGCATCAAGGATGACCTGTTACTATGTTTCAGATTTTAATGCCAGTTTTTGAGTTGTCTTTTAGTTGAAATACCATTTTGTGTTCTTCATTTTCAAAATATATATATACATAAATGATAGAGAGGAATAATAAATATTCCAAAAATGTATAGTGTTGTTGTTCACAGCTGGCACAATATTAGTCAAATCTCAGTTTTGTCCTGTTTAGCAGTGCTTAAAGAATGACTCACTTTACTAAATGTATGTTTTGACTGTTTCAGTTTTCAGTCAATAAACGGTGTTTGGTGAATTTGTGGTCTTTTTTTTCCCCTCTGTTCCAGAATGAGTCATTTAAGATATTTAAGTAATGCAAATAAGATCAAGCTTAGTCTCACACTATTTAAAGCAAGGGATTAGTATCACTGGTCAGTGGTGAGAGCCAAAAGAGGCTTCTGGTTATTTGAGGCCTTTAAAGGGATGCCTGTTAAACACCTGGAATTTTCTTCACCTTGCAGGAACTTGTCAATTCAAAGAAAGCAAATGATTCACACACCTAGAGCAGCCTTTCACCTTTCCATTGTGTCAACATTACATGAGAAATAGTACACTAGAAAAGGTCCAAAACTGCTTAAAATAATGTTATATTAACTTATATTTTTTATTTTAAAGTTACTTCTTTTGAAATACAAGGTTTTATGAGTATATGGGCAGTGATGTTATTTGCTGTGCTTCAACCTGTGTTGAATTGTTTTTATGAATTAGTTTTTAAGGTTAAATATTCTTTAGTATTTGCCTAATAAGAAGGAAGCGTTTGTGTAGTGCACACTTAATTATGCATACTGACTGATTTGCTGCACCAAATGCTCAGGCAAATTAAAGTATGTTAGTTAATCAGATCATGACAGAAATACAGAAATGCATAGAACTACTGTGACCTAAGTATTGCATTGTAAAGGGGTCTTACTGAGGCCGTGCAGGAGCTCCAGTGAAAGACCTGTAAACACATCCAGTAAAAATGTGAGCTTCAGAGTTCTAAACCGCAAGTTCATGATGCTGAAAATAGTTTTATAAATGATCCTTGGGCAAATATACTTTGTAACTATTCAATAGATACATTAAAACCATAATGTATTTGCCCAACAGAGTGAGTGCATTGATTACTTTTTAAATATCTCTGTTGCCAAGGGAATGTTTATCGCTCTGTTGCCTCTGACAGGAGATATAAGGATTTATAATATTAAATAAGTAGTTTTTAATATTGCTGGAACATACAAGCAACAGGGGACTTGGATTCTTTATGAAAACCTTTTAAAAAATCTCCTTACATCTAACATTTTTGTTACTTGCCATGTTTCTCCCAGGGAGCACAGTTCTACTGAAACCCTACAATTAAGTAATAGGACCTCCCCCAACGTCCTGAAGTATAGCTGTGCTACCGTTTCTACTAGGGGAAAAAACAGGAAGATTTTATGGTGGTTCAAATGATGTCACAAATGGTGTTTAGTTTGGGAACCAGGCTGAGTTTCACCAAAACGGATGGCACAGAGTCACTGAAGTGACTCTACAAAAGATCTTAGCTCCAGAATGCCACTCACAGCAGACCTTCCACCCCATCTCCTCTATCCCCATGTGCAGAACGTCTCCTACTTCTCTTTCTTCTCCGAGCTTCAGGATTCTCACTGGTCAGTAACTATGGTGGAGACTTTGGCTCAGATGGCCATTTTTCTGGTTTCGGTGGTCAGTAACATTGGTGCGTTTACACTGGTTCTCCAAGAGAGGCGTCTAATTGACAGCACAGTCTTTACCCTGAACCTCTTCCTGGCAGACCTGCTGTTTGTAAGTACCATTCCCTTCGTCGTAGCCGTGCGGTGGACCAAAGATTGGAGGCTTGGCTCCACCGCTTGCTGCATCATACTGTACCTTATCTGCTTGAGTGGCGGTGTGACCATTGTCACACTGGCTGTAATCAGTGTAGAGAGACTGCTGGCCATCTTGAAGATGGAGACTACGTCCAGTTTGAATGTAGGAAGGGCATCTGGAGTGTTGCTCCTCATCTGGCTCTTCATTGCCATTGCATTGTTACCTCTGTCTCTGTTCTCCAGGGTGGTGACAGTCATCTCTCACGAACAGGTCAGCATGGTTCTTTTCAGATACATTTACGATTATTCATTCGGCAAATGCTTTTATCAAAGATGCCTTAAAATTGAGCCAAGCACAATCCAGGTGTGACAACTTTGTTTACAGTGCTTCACAATTGTTACCATTTAAAGAATAACATATAGGAGGTAGGAACAGCGAGTGCAATGCATGAAGCTTCAACTGAAGTACAAGAACAAGTGAGGATGAAGTACAGTACCCAGTGAGAAGGAAAAAATATTGTGTAGTGCAGGTCATATGGCACTTTTCCACTGGGACAAGGAACAGTGCCGTAACGTGAACAAATGTTTTCCATTACAAATAAAGCGACCCGTACCCAAGCCGTACCCGAGCTGCTCGATGGCAGGGCTGAAGTCAATGAACTACAAGTACTACTATCTGTTTGGGCTGAAGATAAATTTCAGGGGGAGTTTTCGCTGTGAGAAATGCGAAGGTGTACCAGGACGTTGCTAACAAGTTAGCTCGGTTAGGTATTCGTTACATGGCTAAAGAAAGCAGAGAAAAAAACTGAAAAACTCAAGACTTTAAATAACACAAGACCACAATATCAAAACCAGCTCTGACACAAAAACTTTCCACTGGTTCGACTCCATGGATGCGGTTTTGGGACAACGACCAACCATAAACTGTGGGGAGAGAATTGCACTGCTGACGCATCAAACACCGTTGCCGGGCTGAGATACACTGGAAAATCAAAGTGTGCTGCAAGTTCCGTGCCATCGTAGTACAGCTTAGGTACAGCACGGTTCCTGTATGTCTATGGAAAAGTACCTGTAGTGTATAATAAGGTAGAAAGCAGTGAGGGAGAATGAGTGTGGTAGGATCAGATGATCAAGTATTCCTGGAAGAGCAGGGTCTTGAGAAGCCTTCTGAAGATTGAAAGAGATTCTACAAGAGTAGGTAGTTCATTCCACCAATAAAGAACCATTAGTTTGAGACTTCAAAACCTTGTAATGATAGGAACTATAACTCCTTCAAAACAGGATGGAGTCACATTAGGTAGGTGCTATTCCAATGACAGCACTGAGGTCAAGCATAAAGGTCCTGTGCTTGATGTGAGCATCTACCAGGCACCAGTGAAGCAAGAGGTTGTCCTACCAAGGTTGCAAACTCCAAAATGGCTCTATGTCTTTGTTCACAGACAGAAAGGCAGATATGTACCCTTATATGGCCGCATCTGACGGGTGAGATCATATGGAACTGCGCCTTCAATTTATTAGGCTTCCTTCTCCCTGCTGCTAGCACTGTGATCAGCTACAGCAAAATTCTACAGGTAACACAGGCCTCTATAACACAATGAAGACTTTTTTCCTGATATGCTGCTGAAATCCTCATTCCACCTACATGAAACATTTGTTTCCATTAATGGCAGAGGCAGAACGAAATTGCTTTCTTATCAAGAAGTTGTGTGATATGGCCATATTTTATTATCATGGATTTTATCTAATGACTGAGGCAAACAACTAGAAAGAACATCTTATCATAGTATGTCTGCTAAGTGATGGAGTAAAGCACTTATCCATGCAAACAGTGACCAGATGTCATAATGATGTGGTCTTGTCTGGTGTCAGAAAGATCCCTGTTAAAATTTTATACCTCTAGACATTTCATGGAAATTTTTAGGCTCTTTAATTCTTTTGAACTTTGCTGTTTTGGAAAGTGTCCTAAAATTAATTTTATTACTTTTCACCATGTCCTTCATTCCAGATGTTAGTAAAATGGTGAATCGTTGTTTCCCATTTCTGAATGCAGATAAGGCGACAGTCCAAAAAGAGGCTCCACAGTATCACTTCACGAGGAGGTTGCCAGGCATGTCCAGTGTCTAAGCAAGACTACAAACTCTTCCGTACACTCCTTATCCTCATGATATCGTTCTTTGTCATGTGGAGCCCCATCTTCATTTTTATCATTCTCATCCTCGTACGCAACTTACAAGTGGATGTTCCCATCACCTCTAGAGCATTCTTCTGGGTGGTGACCTTCACTATGGCTAACTCAGCCCTTAACCCTGTCCTCTATAGCGTATACCAGCTGAGGCATAGTTGGCAGAAGCTTTGCTGTGCCAAGGAGGTCACAACAAGTCAGAAAGGTGCTGTTGAAAGTCCTAAAGAAACAGAATAAGCTCTAGGTCTTATTTGTGTCTAAATTCTAATACATTGTCTTAAACTGTCCTTTTATGGCAGTTTCATTATGTGAATATTTGGATTAATTAATGTAATGAATGTAAATATTAATATACAGTTGTTAAAGTTTTGAACACCAAATATGTTTTCCATATAATTCCATATTTCCCATGGCCACTTTTTGTGTTTTTGTCCAACCAATAAGTTCTCACTCACTCATTTTCTGTAACTGCTTAATCCACACTAGGGTCACGGGTACCCGGAGCCTATCCTGGGGTCAATGGGCGCAAGGCAGGGACTCCCCCCTCGGCTGGGTGCCAGCCTACCGCGGGGCGCACACATCATTTGCTCACACACTCACACCTATGGTCAATTTAGAATCCCCAATTCACCTGACACACGTCTTTGGACTGTGGGAGAAACCGGAGACCCTGGAGGAAACCCATGCCACCACAGAGAGAACATGCAAACTCCATACACACAAGGCCAGGACCCAGACTCAAACCCCCAACCCTGGAGGTGTGATGCCAACCAATACGTTAAATTTAGCAAATGAAATGGAACTGGGCCGCCCAAATGTTTGCATCCTTGTAGGTCATATTTATTCCTGCAAAGGTTATACTACAAGAACGGCTGGTCATTTCTTGTCCAAATTAAAGAAGTGATAAAAATCATCTAACTACGGACAAATGTGTTTTTTTTTAACAAGAAATTAACTGATATGTTCACAGTCCTGTGATTAAAAAAGAACTTCTTGTACAATTTAATTACATTTTATTGTACATGCAATTTCCTCTCCTTAATATTAGAGGGAATAAATTTGATAAAGCTGTCGGCTGTAAAATAAATACCAGTGTTGTTTACATGGTAGCATGTATTGTTCGATACTGACATGTTTGTTCATGATCTTATTTAGAAGGGCATAGATGGTTATAATAGATATAATACAGCATATTATAAAAGTAGTCTGAAAATACAAACTTTACCTTGATATTCTAGCAGGCCAAGTACAACAAACATCTTGTCTTCAAACACTCTTTCAGGCAAAACCATTCAATGAATATTCAAATATTCTCTCATTATTATGAGTGGCATTATTTATAAGATCCATATCATGGAAAACCACATTATTTCTCTTTTCTGAAATAAGTTTGATGTATGTATGTTTACACTGTTAAAGTTTCAAAATTGTACCATTCGCTCCCCAGCCCATACACAGAATTCTGAACTCACTGTTTTTGTGATGTTACAAATATCAACTCTACATACAAGTTAGGAGTGTTTCAGCCTGGTCTGCTTTTGGAATGGCACAATACACGGCAGCCAATCAGAGCAGAGGTACAGTAACATTCATTCTAAGGCATAAAGAGAGGTTGGTAAATGGATGTGTGAGAACGAATTATGACTGGTTTTAGTACATATCATAAAAATAAAAAAAGGTAGGATATGGGCCCTTTATGTCATTTTTGAAGCATTTCTATTGGTCTCTTTTAACACAGTAACACAACTCTTTTAAGAGCAATTCTGTGGGACAAAGAGATGCTGAAATGGTCATTTAAAAATAAAATACTGTTTTTGGTACGTAAAACCACATAAACATCATAAGTAGGCTTCAGGGAAAAAAGAAAAGTGTAGGATATGAGCCTACAAGTTTGCTTAATCTTATTAAGAAGAACATGGATACCTGACAGAGCCAGTATAAACAGCGCAAGCTAGTGCTGCCAAGTCATTAATATTCCACAAACACATTCATTTAATGAGCCTACCAAGTTTCTAGAAACAGCTCCAGGAACCAGGTCATGTTCTAGAATGATTGATGACCATCTTAATCAATCTAAACGTTTTAAGTGATATCATTCTTATGAGTATATATAAAAATCTAGACATAATCACATGATAAATGAAATGAATGAGTAGATGGTCTGTGGGCCATAAGCAAGGATCTAGTACACAAGAATATTGTTTTTATAGCAGTAGGCCTTCCATAAACCACACTGCATTGATTAGCCTAAACACCTTGTGGAGTAACAATGCTAAGAATTTTAATAAAGACTTATTATGGTGATACAGTTTCTGTGGTAATTTGTGCCCAATCATTCTGTAGAGCATTTATGAGGTCAGCCACTGATGTTGGACGAGAAGTCCTGGCTCACAATCTCCGTTCATGAGTTCATCCCAGAGGTCTTGGATGTGGTTGAGGTCAGCGCTTTGTGTGGACCAGTGAAGTTCTTCCAACCACGTCTTTATGGACATGGCTTTGTGCACTGTGCACTTAACTTTGTACACTGGGGCACAGTCATGCTGGAATAGAAAAGGTTCTTCCCCAAACTGTGTCCACAAAGTTGGAAGCATGGTGTTGTCGGAAATGTCTTGGTATGCTGAAGCATTAAGATTGCCCTTCACTGGAAGTAAGGGTCCTAGCCCAAACCCTGAAAAACAGGTGTGTCCCAATACTTTTGTCCATATAGTGTAGTTAACATTTTTTTTTACCGTTGGATGTCCCTTGTAAAGTGGCTTATTGGTGTGTACACAATATTCCAACATTGCCCCTTTGTGCTCCCAGTGACTCCAGGCCTGTGATCACACCATTCATTCTTTTAAAGTTGAGGAGGTTTTAAACAAGGACTGTGACCACATACATGTCTCATTTCATCTGTTCAGTAAGTATGTAGGCTCTGCCAGTGTGGTCGTACTGAGGGACCATATGGCATGCATGCACAATGTGGAGTCTAGGAAAAGTCAGGTAAGACTGACTAGATTATTTCCATTTATTTCTCACAAGAAAATCCTTGTTGGAAATCCAGTCATGTTTTTTCCCCCTATTATCTTCAACAGATAATGGTGGTCTAGTGGTTAGGCCGTTAGCCCTGCAACCAGAAGGTTGGGGGTTCGAATCCCAACTGCTAGTGTCACCACTGAGGTA
>JBBPCZ010000089.1:4782338-4811373 GCA_037974445.1 Brycinus macrolepidotus
CAAAGTTGGAAGCATGGCGTTGTCCAAAATGTCTTGGTATGCTGAAGCATTAAGATTGCCCTTCACTGGAAGTAAGGTGTCTAGTCCAAACCCTGAAAAACAGGCATGTCCCAGTACTTCTGTCCATATAGTGTACATGCACACTCCACCATGATTCAGAGATCAGATGACATGTTTCTGGATCATGACCAACCCTTCACTCTGCCTCATCTGCGATATGGTGTAACATACTCCCCAAACAACAAAAATTAGTGCCATGGTAGGAGCAGAACTTGCTCATTACTGCACCACATGTAAATGGACTATATTTTCACTGTAGCACTCAGACGTACTGAGCACGTACTGCCCTCCACCCAGTATGACTCCTCACGAAAAACATACAAACAAAAAGTAACAAAGGAAATAAGGTAAATAAACAAGCAACTGAATGCTGATATACCACCTTCACTACACTTCACAATATATCACAAAAAGCAGTTTACCATCATTCCCAAAGGTCAGATTTCCGAGCCTGTCTCACACAAGTGTGTGCAGTCCCTTCTTTATGCCCTCACACAACCTTATGAACACCACTAAGTTCAATATCCACCCCCCCCCCCCTGCCCTTACCCTTCGTTTTAACCTCAATGTGAAGCCATGAGCCATGAGTCAGCAGCCTTTTGAAAAGCTGAGCTTTTGATAGGTGTGTCAGCTTAGGTCAACATAGGGACTGGTAGGAGACATGCAACTATATATTAATTTAAAAAAGGCTTTAAAATATATTAATATTTCTGGCACAGCAGGCTGTTTGTGGCATTTGTGATTAATATGCTGTAATGTAATGCGCACTTTGCGTTCAGAGTGAGTAAGGAAATGCAGGGATTGGTATGCACCAAGCACGTGAGAGCAGGCCTTTCGGTTATAGAAAATCAATAAGTTAGCCGAGGGCAGATGAGAGAGACCGTGATGCGCAATGCGTTATCGTCTCCGTGTCTCCATTTGAGCTATTATAGTATATGGTGCCTTTCGGAGTCAAACAGCTGTACATGAAGTGCACTTTGCTTTATCAGAAGGGTTAAATAAACTACTAGTTTCAGCTAGCACATGTAATAGTCATTACTGAAGTAAACAGGCATCATGGCACATTGAAATTTCACTTAGAAAACAGTCAGAAATCAGTCAGTTTAAACAGTATGATATGCTTCAAAAAGCCTTTAAAAATTATTGTTGTCAAAAGAGTTCCCATTGTTTTACTGGGACTATGAACAAAACAAGTAGATTATAGATCATTAGGCATGTGTAATATATGCTTTGTATTCATTTAAACACAAGAAATTAGAAAACGTTGTTTAGCAGCTTTCACAGAAAAATGTGACAGTAACACATCAAGCAAATTATTCTGATGATTAATCAAGTTATAATTTTGTTTTGTTTAACCTTTTGGATCCTAATAGAATTCCAGAACACTATGGACTTCTGACACTTTTACTTAGGGGCTTATTGATCACTTGTTTAAAAAAAAAGCTTCACCATAAAACAACGGAAAAAGACAATTACAAGTCCATTTCATTTAAAGGTGAGTGCCATGACTTTAACATACCTAAAAAAAAACAACAACGGATGGAAATCAGGGCTTGTGATCAGAGTTGTGAGCCCAAGACTAAAAGGGACATCATGATTGTAATGAATTATATTGAAGATACATAAACATGTAGAAATCTATTAAAAAATACAAGAACAGCGATATGAAACGAACTCACAACAAGTAAAGAAGGTCTAAATAATTTTCTAAATAACGTCAATGCCTACGAAGACAAAAATTCTCCATTTCATACATATGTAGCTACAGGCTCCATACTTGGCCTAATAACTCTCTGGGTAGCTACAATTTTGCTAGTCTGCCCAGTTTTGTTAAATGTTATGTTAATAATAATGTTCTATTATGTTATGTTCTATTATGTTATTGAACGTTAGTCTCATCCCCTCATCACCTGCTGCTATTTCATTTTATTGCACTAATTAAATTTTTTATGGCACAAACAGTTTAAGTCACAGTTAAGTTATTTTGTTGCAGTATTGTTTTTTGGTTGTTTTTTTTTAATTCTCTATTGTCTCATCTTTATTCTTCTTGTTGCACTGTGCATGCACATGACAAAAGAATTTCCCTCGGGATAAATAAAGTTCTTTCTTATCTTCTTATCTTATCTCTATTAACCAATACAAGCTCATTTACTGCTGAAAGACTCTCAGAGTGAGTAAGCAGGGTGTGCCCTCACTCAGATTGGGTAGTGTACCTGAGGCACTGACAGTAAAAAAACGAGACAACAGGCTAGTTAACCAGTTTAGTGTATTCATATAGGCTAAACACAGAAAGAGTTTGAGTCATCGATACCAAGTGAGATTTATGATACCAGCATATCATATGTGATGTGAACAGTCTTTTGCGTCAAAAAGTGACAATAATGAAGCCCACTTTGAAAAAAGTTTAGACTGCAAAGCATGCCCTTAAAATGACGTCCCAAATTTCAGTCAGTAGATTTTTTTCATCAACTACTTAGTTATAATCGAATACATGTGACAGCACCAACAGTTTAGTAAAGTACTATAAATATCCAGTGATTTCATATACTTTCACACAAAATTTGAGGTGAACGATATTTCAAAAATCTATCATCTCAATACTTCAAGGTATTTCCATGACACATGATAAGTACATGATCATGATTTTGGTTTTTTGGAGGGATGATTTGTTGGAACAGAGAAAATAATCAGTAGTGCCACACTTAAAAAAAAAAAAACACAATGAATGTAATTAAGGTTTCACATACAGCACCAAACCCAGTTAAACAGGACATATTGTGATCTCTTTGCAATCAAACATGCAGTCGATCAGTGCTTCTTTCTGAGCTGGTAAGTTTCTCCACAATGCACCATTTCTCATCATTTAAAAGACTGAACTATGTTTGTATTGTTTATGGACTAGCTATATTTACGTAACATGTGTCTCTACAGCAGTTTTTCTCAACCCTGGTCTTGGAGGCACACCGTCCTACACATTTTAGTGCTTTTCCTGCCTTGACACACCCAGCTCAGCTCAGTGAGGGGTTGTTAATGAGCTGATTAGTTGAATCAGATGTGCTGAAAGCAGTGAAATGTGCGGGGCAGGGCGCCTTCAGGACCAGGGTTGAGAAACACTGCTCTACTAAACCAGTTCGAAATTACATTACAGGGTAGATACACAGTCCTCTCGGGTATCAGTTTTGGTTTGCTTTGAGTCTCCCTGGCAGAACAAAGAGAAAGGAGAAGACGCCACATTTAAAATCTACCATATAAAACTATAAATACATTTTTTTTTTGTTTGCATTCAATGTTTCTTTGTAATAAAACATGCAGTGCTCTTTAATTACTTACGGTAACCATGGTATGCTAGCAAAAGCACAGAAATATCGTAATACTGCAAATGCAATCAAAATTGTTGCAGGAACTTACTGTGGGAAGTCACTGATTTTTGTCTTAGAGATATCAAAAGATCTGAATACCGAATCTGTCTTTGTAGGTATTGAGACTCGGCTGTGAGCTCATCATCCCTCCCATGACTCAGACAACTGTACGACGGGCTTAAGGATGAACGAGGCGAGAAGTGTGGGCCCAGGAGATGAGACAACAATGCCCAGTTATGACTCACACGCAGCCACAAAGGCGTTTTGTATCCAGAATGATGAGTCTAACCTTGTCGTCTTATCTGCTGAGGAGTAGAAGACTTGTGTGGAGTTGTCTGGGGCGTCCTTGATTGGCCTCTGACTTAGTGGCCTCACCTTGAAGACCCTTCACAACCTGCCTGACTCACGGCTCCAGAAGTGAGATCAGACAGCTGAGGTCAGGTAGAAGCGTCAGTTCAAACTGATTCGCTAACTGAGAGCCCTCTGAAAACAGTGGCAATACAAAAGATACTCATGTGATCTCATCACAGATGTGATTTATTTCTATACTATAGTGGCACCTGGTTACAGTTATTACACACAGAATTTTACAGCCACTGGTGAGCTTTCAAGGTCAACCTTGACCTTGCTCCACTGACTCTCATACAGAGGTTTTGTGACATTTCATGGGGACAGCATACATGTAATGACAGCTTTAGGCACCAACATACATGTAAAAGTTTTTGTCACTAAATGGATCAGTGTTTTTACAACTCATGTAAACATCTTGGCTTAGTTCAGTTTCTTAAACTAAATAAGACCTTCATCAGGCGAAACCCCCAACTGTTCCAACTCCAACACATAGTTTATTGGGAGGGAGGGAAGGAAAGAAGGAAAGAAAGAAAGAAGGAAAGAAAGACAAAAGGGAGAAAGACAAAGAGAGAGAGAGAGAGAGAGAGAGAGAGAGAGAGAGAGAGAGAAAGACAAAAAGAAAGAGAAAGAGAAAAGGCTAAAAGAAAGACAAAAAGAGAAAAGAAGAAAGAAAGAAAGAAAAAAGAAAGAAAGAAAAAAGAAAGGAAGAAAGGGAAAGACAGAGATAGAGAGAGGACAAAAAGAGAAAGAAAGAGATAGACAAAAAGAAAGAAAAAAGAGAGAGATAAAGAAAGAGAAAGAAAGAGTAAAAGAAAAGAGAAAAAGAAGAACGAAAAAAGAGAAAGACAAAGAAAGAAAGAGAGAGAGAAAGAGAGAAACAAAAAAGAGAGAAAGAAAGAAATAATAAATGAATGAATCCACCACAATGAGGCTGCCTTTGCTTTCGTTCTTATTCTGAGGAACCTGTCCCGTTGCGGAAACGAGCCTGCCCTTGGTGCACTGCGGTCCTGCAGTCACGTCCCAGCTGGCTCTCTGTTTCCTCCTTACTGCACGCTTTCTATGACTCTTCGAACAGAGTCATTCATTAAAACAGCGAGCCACAGAGGAAAGGAGGCCTCTGAAAAGATAATTGTTATTATTATGCCATCATTACGCCATTGCGTGACTAACGAGGGGATCCAAGGTTTTCCTAATATACTATATCCATGGCAGCAATGTGCACATATGTGATTTATCGTCACACATATTATTACACAGTTGTCTGCATTGTACAACTGCAGGTTCTAACTGCTTTAACACACCTGATTCATCAGGATTGGCTTGGTAATTAGCTGC
Organism: Brycinus macrolepidotus; assembly: GCA_037974445.1. Lineage (NCBI taxonomy): Eukaryota > Metazoa > Chordata > Actinopteri > Characiformes > Alestidae > Brycinus > Brycinus macrolepidotus. Next base: position 4,787,444 of record JBBPCZ010000089.1, read on the forward strand.
ACATTGCAGTTTGTCTAAAGTACTGGGGACTCTGGTCTTAATTTAAAGTAGTTTTTATTCTATAATATTGATATTACAAATAAAATAAACAAGTAGCCCAAAATACATTTATCTGCATGTGAGGCCAAATTTCAAAACAACAACAACCTTCCTTAATAAACATGCAGCTTAGGGGGGTTCTTCCTTAAGACATGTGTAGACTATTTGCTGTAGATCTACTGTAATTGTCACTTTGGATAAAAGCACTTGACAAATCATTTGGCTACCCTACTACTGATGTTAAATTTGTTTACTGAATATTTATCATATGCTAATTTTTCTTTGCTCACCATCTTATTTCTTATTGTCACCTGTCTCCAATAAAAAAGTTAGCTTTGTTTTTTATATATAGTACTATACTTCAACTAACACCTATTTGCAATCTGAACTAAATGCACCTGCCAAGAATATGCAAATGCCTCATTTAAATATTGCTTATTTTCAATTTTTTTTGCACTATTGTCATCTACACAATTATTTTTTTGTAAATCACCTGCACAACACCCACAAATGTACTGCACACACAAATTAGTACTTGTTATATGTATATCTTTACAAATCAAGACCTCGGTGAGCAAACAAAATAAAAGTACCCTCACCCTCCTGGTCTACATCTTTATGAATTTCTCACACAGTATTTTTAGCAGCCTTAACTTCAGACATCTTGGAAGTGAAACTCTACAAATGACAAGCTTCATGATATTCTCAGCAAAATCTGCTCCTCCTTTGGCGCGTGCATGTGGTACAGCACAAGATTAAAGCAAACCGAAAGTCAAGCTGACCTCAGAGACGCAACTGGGGTGATTTTCCATATTCATGACATTTATTACAGCTAGATCACTTGGAAGCATGTGACGTTCTACAAGACAGCGGAAAGACTACAGTACTGTAAAATGTCCATGCAGAAATCAATCTTGACAACCTAAGTTCTAACAGGACACTGAAGTCCATCAAGACCATGGTAGGATCCAGTCTAGGCCTGTCACGATTATTACATAATCACTTCATCACAATTAGCTGAACTGACAGCAATTATTTTCCACAGTTTGTTATAGTCATGTGTTTATAAGTGATAAGTGATAGTGATCATTCGGTCATACATGAACACACCACAGCACACAGTGTGAACAGCACGAAATTCTTCCTCTGCATTTAACTCATACACCAAGTGAAGCAGCGGGCAGCCAGGAAAACGGCGTGCAGTGTGTGGGGACGGTACCTTGCTCAAGGGTACCTCAGAGTCGAACCCACGACTTCCTGACCGCAGGGCGAACGCCCTAACCACTAGGCTACCAGCTGCCCAGTGTTGGTCCCCCCTTTGCAGATTACATTTACCAAACATAATCTAAAATGGGTGTTTTCACACGATGGAATGAGACAAGTCCATACACAAGAAAGTTAAAAATGCATTGATTGAAACACCTTATGGGTTCTTGGCGCGACACATTATCCAGTCAGAAGAACAGAAGATCTTCTGTTGGTGCTGTAATGCATTTAGAGTCCAGCTGTCTGGTATGGTACTCCCTAAAGCTTCTTCCCCTAGACAGTTAGATTACTGAACCCTGCCTCACCTGGACAAATCCACCTGGACTAATCTGGACCCTTCCAACATGCACCTGAAATAATCTAGACCCTTTCAAACATCCCCCTGGACTAATCTAGACCCTTCCAACGTCCACCTGGACTAATCCAGACCCTTTTCAACATGCACCTGGACTAATCTAGACCCTTTCCAACATGCACCTGGACTACTCTAGACTCTTTTAAACATCCACCTGGACTAATCTAGACTCCCTTTAACATCCACCTGGACTAATCCAGACTCCCTTCAACATCCACCTGGACTAATCTAGACCCTTTCTGACATCCACCTGGACTAATCTAGACCCTTCCAACATCCACCTGGACTAATCAAGACCCTTTCAAACATCCACCTGGACTATTCCAACTGGACTTATCTAGACTCTTTCCAACATCCATCTGGACTAATCTAGACCCTTTCAAACATCCACCTGGACTATTCCAACTGGACTTATCTAGACTCTTTCCAACATCCATCTGGACTAATCTAGATCCTTTCAAACATCCACCTGGACTATTCCAACTGGACTTATCTAGACTCTTTCCAACATCCTTCTCGACTAATCTAGACCCTTCCAAGATCCACCCGAAATTAATCTAGACCCTTTCTGACATCCATCTGGACCAATCTAGACCCTTTCCAACATCCACATGGACTAATCTAGATCCTTTCCAACATGCACCACAGACTGATCATATACACCTTACTCTTTTACCTCCTTGTTTATGCCCTAATTCCTCCTCTATTTGTATGTTACCGTTTATATATTTTATGTCTATCTATACATTGTTTTATTGTCTTGTCTAAGGGTGTAACGATGCCGTCAACTCACGATCTTGTTTAACAGACAATTCAGGGCTCACAGTTCAACACACTCACGATATATTCAACAAAGTGAGACTGAAAACAATTCAATATTATTCCAATATTCAGAATGAAATATGAAAAAAGAAAATGATGACTGGATTCAGTTCTAATACAATTTACTAATGAGACTAGAGTTTTGTGCTGAACTGGGTTGTTGATTGACATTGGTTGAATACTATAAACAATGCAGGTACATCAAATATCATAATATGATGCATTTTGACACATTTTCGCATCACAATATAACAATATTTTGATGTATTTTTACACCCCTAGTCCTGTGTAGTTAGCTTCACATGTATTTATTGTCCTGCATATTTATTTACAGTTGTGTATCTGTACTTTATGCAGTCCTGTGTAATTTGCTACTGTACATCCTAGTGTATACAAGTTATACTGAGTGACTACTACACTAAAAACCAAAAAAAACCTTTTTTGTGGACAGATGCAGCACAACTTATCTTTTGGAAAAAAAACAGCTTTGTGCAACCTCAGTGCCATTCAGGACTGTGTGTGTCTGAAGTGGCTGCTAACTGGAGTGGGTTTGCTTATGGTATTGCCAGACTCATGGAAACAAATTTATTTAGATGTGCTTTATTTATTAGCTTATCTCTTTGCTTTAGTTGTGTTGAAAACCTTAAACCTGCAACAAACCTTCATTATTTTAAACAGTCAGCCATACAGTTAGAGACAACCCAAGCAAAATCCAACACATCTTCTTCCAAAGGGTAAAATGATGCCACTCACGCAACACTTCTTTCAACTCACTGTAAAATGGCCAAGTTTTCCAGTCACTTCCAGACTTGCTTTTGTTGGCTTTGGCTTTACAGTATGACCACACTGGCATGTGGTTTGAGGGATGGAATCACAATTTGTCTTGGTAGTCGTCTAAATTTAATGGTGTCCACTTGATTGCCAGTGTAAACAGGGGCATTGTGATGCAAATGTAATTTACTCTGGTAACAATATATATAGTTCTATTGCCTAGTAGGGCTGAACGTTTAATCGAATTTTAACCGAAACCGCGATTTGAATAAATGCGATTTGAAAATTGCAACGACTGTGATTATTTTTGCAAACTCAGACTCTGATCCATCGGTTAATCTCGTTGCGTTGATGTCCCTGTGTGACAGACAATCATGCTCAGCAATCAGGAGTGTCCTTTCCCTCACGCTCACCAATCAGATGTGTCCCAAGTTAAAGTCACGCCCACTAAAACGCGAGCAAGGAAACTCGACTCGTGGTATGCTACTTAAAATGGCTAAGGCAGACGCCGAAACTGTGGAGGTCGAAGACTTGGTGCCAAAGAAAAGCGGCACTTCTATTATATGGAAGTATTTTGGCTTCGAAAGAACTGATGTACATCAGGTGAAAGTGATATGCAAAACATGTCGTCGAACTACTGCCACTTCCAGAGGTAACACGACAAATTTATAAAAACACTTAAAAAATCACAACAGGCAGCAGTACGACGACTGTAAAGCTCCTGCAAGGAAGCCAACCGAATGTGGTGCTACTAACATTACCAGCGCTGCCCAAGAGCCAAGTAAGCAGACTTCTATCACAGAATCATTAGCATCTGTGACTCCTTACGACAGGGGGTCCTGTAGGTACAGAGAAATAACGAAAGCTGTAACAAATTACCTCGCCAAAGACACGGTATCGTTGAACACTGTTACAAAAGACGTCTTTCAAAATCTAATTCACACGCTTGACAATCGATACAATATTACGTCCCGCACATATTTTAGTCAGGTGTCCATTCCACAACTGTATGCTGAATGCAGGGAGAAAGTTGTTACAGAACTAAAGCATGTGGAGTTTTATTCGACAACGACGGATTTGTGGTCCAGCAGGATGACCGAGCCGTACTTGAGTCTCACGGTACACTTCATTAATGAGAACTTTGAGTTGAAGAGTCGATGCCTTCAGACATCATACTTTCCCGAGGATCATACAGGACAAAACATCGCCCACGGTCTTACGGAGTTTCTGTCAAACTGGGGTTTAAAAGAAGAGGGCCAGACGTGCGTCACTACAGACAACACAGCCAACGTCGTTAAAGCCGTGGAACTCAACCAGTGGACGAGGTTTCAGTGTTTTGGGCACAGGCTACATCTCGCAATTGATAAGTGACGCATCTCTCTGTTAGTCAGTTTGTTTGTTAGAATGCATGTGTTACTGTTTGAATTAAAATAATATACGCGTTCGCAGGGACTCAATAGGGGTGTTTTTGTTACGGCAGTGTTATCGATTTTTGTAAAGAGCAGCGTTATAGATTATGTAGGAAAGGACGCTGTGTTTTGGTCATCAAATTCACCTCCTAATTGGTAGGAGCAAGTTTGATCAAATTAACGTTAAATGCTTAAGTGTTAATATTTTCCAAAGTCAGAATTAAGCAATAAAGGTGCATTTTAAACTGCTTCCCTCTGCTTCGTATATTATGAAATGAACTTCTTAAAAATGGCTGTAATATATGTAAAGTAAAATGCTCCTAGGTTGGACTGTTTTTTAAAAAAATTACAAATATATTTATTAAAAACAAATGCTAGATAAAATGACTAAATTAAATGCACGTTTATCATACAACCATCTGTTAGAAGTTTTTAGAAGTGAACTTCCTTTTAACATGAATTAAAACATTTTGAATCCATTGTGAATTGAATCTCGAGCCCAAGAATCAAAATGGAATGAAAATGTGAAATCTTCTGAATCATCCCCCCCTATTCACACCTGTTCACTATTTGCTCTTATCACTGTTGTGGTAAATACATTTCCGAACTGCAACAGAGTATTTTTTTACTTTATTTTCCCCCAGAAAATGCTGTGAAAGACGACCCAAGAGTCATTCGGCCAACAGGACTCTGTAAACAGCTAGTTTCCCATTTTTCCCATAGCTGGAAGAAAATGAGCAGACTTAGTTGCAGAAAGAATTAGATCTGCCCAAACATTCTCTTATCACAGAATGCCCAACACGATGGGGCTCTAGGCAGAGGATGATTGTGAGGGTGTTGGAGCAGCTCAAATGCTTATCTCAAGTTCTGTCTGAAGATATAGACACGTCACCTGGTTCCCACTTGGCAGGACACTGAAGTTCTTGAATCAATCAACAATGCCCTTCATCCTCTTCAGAAGTTTACAGGTGCCCTTTCTGGTGAAGCTTGTGTTAGCATGTCATACTTGAAGCCAGTCCTGCATCTTTTGAGAACATCCATTTTGGCAGAAAATGATAAGGACACAGACCTAACGAAATCAATAAAGCCTATGTTGTCTTGTTTTTATGTGCAGTTCAGTGAATACAAGATGTCATATGCAATACAAGTAAATAAAAATGATCCAAGATTCCAGAGATATTGTATTGTATATTGTACGTGTTGATTATATGGATTTGCATAAAATTCCTTAAATTATGCCAACATCAGATTGCAAAATTTCAACAGGTGTCACCTGTGGTTTGCAGGAGAAGAGGGCTCGTGTCAGTACCACAGACATTGCACATCAAAGTGAAGCGGAGGCTAAGCCATCCACCCTGAAGAAGGGAAAGAGATCACTGGGTAGCTTCTTTAAGAGCTGCACTATGCCCACTGCTTTATCTGCTGTGCAGATGGAGGATACCACGGAAGCTGAGCTGAACGGCTATCTAATGACTCCTACCATTGATGGAGAAGAAGATCCCCTGTCTTGGTGGAAAGTTCACAGCATTAACTTTCCTGTGATGAGCAAACTGCCACGCAAATTTCTGTGCATACCAGCAACAAGTTCTCCATCAGAGAGACTGTTTAGTGCAGGGGACAACATAGTGACGTGTCAGCATTCATGTCTGAAACCAGCAAAGGTAGACACGTTAGTGTTCTTGTCAAAAAATCTATAGGTGTTAAAAGAAGCAAGTAACGTAACACTTTTGATGTTGTGCACATTTTTTAGTTTTTATTTGTTACACACTTTATCTGGTTGAGGCAGCCTTGGTGTATTATGTTGAAGATTTAATGCTGTTTTCAGCAAACAACTGTTTTATCAATGTTTACAGAATATACAGGGAATTCCTGTGCAACAGGATGTTTACAAAAAGTTTTTTTTTATTATTGTTTTTTTCAATTTTCCAGATTTCTTTTTTCTCATTTCTTATTTATTTAATTTAACCAAAGTTTTGTGAGAATTGATCTATGGTTCATTAGGTGTATGTTCTATATCATTTTTATTAGATTAAATACATTTTGGATTCAATTCATATATTTCCATTCTTATTTTTGGATTAGTGTATAGCGCAGTTCATATTTCAATGTACGGTTTTTAATACACATAGCATAGTGAATACTGAACCGACTTTGCAAAAAATCGCAAATCAAATCGCAATCGCAATATCTGTCAGATAAATCGCAATTAGACATTTTCTTAAAATCGTTCAGCCCTATTGTCCAGCCATAGTACACAGAATAAAACACTGCTCAACTAGTTTAAAAGTGTAATGACAGCATTGTTCAACAGTAGACCAGACAGAGAGAGGTGACATACATGAAACAATGCGGAACAAATGGAAGGATTACTTACAGCTACAGTGCAACAGCGGACTGTGGTACATGTCAAAGACTAAGACTGTACATAGTCAAGAGTCAAAAGTAGAACTTTAGCTGTTTATGCAGCTGTTATACACTTCTGTGGCTCCGTAACACAATACATATTATGACGTTAGTCTGACTTTATTATACTGGTCTCAGACATCTCTCAGCTTGCACTGCAATACATCACAGAAATCCCACAACAGGATACCAGGTGTGTTCACGTATGACAAAATGGTCACTTTACTTTACACTCTACAGTGCGTTTTCCTTCCGAACCATGACATTTTCAGGAGTGAATATCAGCATGACCAATGACAAGGACTAACAAGGTTACAGAGGTCAATTCAGCATCAATACTGGTTATGCTCATATTGGAATATACTTTAATGTAACAATGTAGGGGGCATTTCAGGTCTTTCCTCTTGTAGTTATTAACACAAACCATGAGTGCAAATAGTGCCCCTAATGGAACTTAAGTGAGGCAGTGAGTGAGCGTTAATTTATAGATTTCATTACTCTATTATTTAGCAATTAAGCAGTGTAAAAGTGCCATGTCTCTATTTTTTGGTACTTTCTACACATTTTTTACAGAAAAAAATGAAGGGCCCTACAAGAATTGCCATGGGTTCATAATTCAAATTTCAAATGCAATGTCCAACAGTTGGAGCAAGGATCAGGATAAATTTGTGAAATAGGGGAGACCAGAGGGAAAACCAGCCAGGCCCTTTCATTTAGTAAAAATAAAAAGTATCCACTTAGAGATAATGAAATGAGATATCCCGCTATTCTGTGACATGGGAAGCAAATTGAAACATTTCAGACACTCAGCAGGGAAAACACTTGATATTTCAATCATATGCTGGAGTGCGGTGTTGTCCTAATGGCCCCACGATTAAATGATTTAAACATTTTGCGATTGCCCATTTGATTCTAACAGAGATTTGTAATTGCAGCAGAAAAGCACTGTTATGTGGAAGAGTCTAAATTGAGCTTGGCCACTCCAAAAGGCTTGCAATAATGACTGACAGGATAAAGACACAACAGTAAATGCCATTGTTGAAACCAGCCGAACAAAACTGAAGCCTTACCTTTTGCAGACTAGTGGGATTCAGCTGAGTTTTGTCTATTATCTTGACAGCCACCTGTGTGCAAAATGGAGATAAAGAAAGATTACCTCTTTTCATCCTGTGTTCATTGTTAAATACAGATGCTGTTAATGAACCAACCAGAACAAGAACTACAACAACATGATGTATTGTAAAAGACAAAGCCATTCAAACCTGCACTGGACTTTAACGTCCCAGGAGGTGTCATGCAATTAAGTAAATTCAATTAATATTGAACTTCCAAGAAGTTTAAGGACTCTCTAGAGTGTTTCAAAATATGTTTTTTAACTTTAAAGTTTTAATTTAAGGCCAGAAAGTAATGCAGCAAAGTAATAAAATATAAAATATTTATTATTAAAAAATATGGTTTGTTTTAATACTTGGATGAAAATCCTTCGCAGTCAATAACTGCCTGAAGTCTGGAAGCCATGGACATCACTAAATGCTGAGCTTCCTCCCTTGAAATGCTTTGCCAGGCCTTTACTGCTGTCACCTTTAGCTGCAGCTTGTTTGCTGGTCTTTCTGTCTTTAGTTTTGTCTTCAGTAACTGTAACGCTGCTGTTTTGTGTTGAGACCAGGTGACTGACTTGGCCATTGAAGAATATCCCAAGTCTTTACCTTAAGAAACTCCTGGGTTGCTTTTGCAGTATGTTTTGGGTCATTATCCATTTACACTATAAAGAGACTTCCAATCAGTTTTGCTGCATTTGGCTTAATCTGAGCAGAAAATATAACCCTATACACTTCAGAATTAATTCTGTTACTTCTGTGAGTAGTCACATTATCAGTAAACACCAGTGACCCAATTCCACTGACAGCCATACATGCCCATGTTATAACACTGCCTCCACCATCTTTGACAGACGACTGAGTTTAAGTGAACAGCTACCAAATGCAAATTATTGCTTTGAATCAACTCCAGACCTTTTAACTACTTAATTTGTCATGGTATAATGAGGGAACAAGCCATACCTGGCCATGAAACTGCTTGTCAGTCACATGCCCAATTACTTTTGACCCTCTAAAAATGGAGGGACTTTGTGATAAATGGCTGTAATTTCTGAAAGCTTAATGCAATACCCTTAAATTAAAGTTGAAGGCTATACTTCCATCACATATTGGTTGCTTAACAAATTAGTAGTTAATATTAAGGGTTGAGGTATCTCTGCATTAGTCTATCTCATAAAATCTTGCTCTTACACATACATTGGATGTTTGAAACAGGTATATGATTGGTCAGTAATGATTATTAATAAAATGGATTTAATCTAACAATAACAAACCATTTAGAACCTTTTAAATATTCCAAATTCACTTACTGGATAAAAAGACACTATAAAAAGATATAAAGATACCGTGCGGTAAAAAATGAATCTGTCCATCACACCGTGACACTTACTGAAAGAGGTACTAGTAAAGACTTTAAAGTATGCATTATATGCATAATGGAAACCATGGCACCAAGGAAATTATCATTTCTGATTCATCAAAGATAAATCTGAATCTAACCTTTTTTAAAGTCAAGTTTAGTCACATAAAAAGGAAATTCCTAATGCAAGCATATGCGACTTTCCTGTATATCAAACAGGATACTATGAGAATATTAAGAGCAGGGCAATAATGCTGGTGTTTCCATCTGGAATACTGACATTGCTGGCATTGACTGACAGAATCAGAACCAGAATCAGAAAACTTTATTGATCCTGGAGGAAATTGCTTAATAATTTGGAGGATGACCAGGTTTAACCAGACAAGAAGATCTGAGAATTCAGCCTGCTCACCAGCTAAAGATCAATAGTAATGCCAGCAATGAAACCTGATTCACAGTCATTTTTACCATGAACCCTAAATGCAGGTGACACTTAAACCCTTAATCCTTAAATGTACAGGTAATGAAGACTATGAAAGCATTTTAAATGAAATAAGTATAGATGATTTGAGAGTGATGTAGTCAGAAATGGAGATGAGTTGGAGTATTGTGGCACTTATCAGATGTATTGTACTGTGATACACCTGGCACTACTCATCAGCTTGTAAAAAAAAAAAAACACCACTTTCCTGGAAAAGAAAGTATAAAAACACTATTTGGCAAAAGACAATGCACATAAGTCTCTTACTAGACTGTACCACTATCTGCTGTAACATTTAAACTGACAAGTACAGCTAATAATACTGATTATCTCATTACACTGTCACCTGTGAGGGAGAGGGATATATTAGGCAGCAAATGAACAGTCAGTTCTTAAAGTTGACATGTTGGAAGCAGGAAAAATGAGCCACTCTGACAAGGGCCAAATTGTGAAGGCTAGACGACTGGGTCAGTGCATCTACAAAAACAGCAGGTCGTGTGAGGTGTTCCTGGTATGCAGTGGTTACTATCCACCAAACGTGGTTCAAGGAAGAACAATCAGTGAACTGGCAACAGGGTCATGGGAGCCCAAGGCCCACTGTTGCACGCGGGGAGCGCAGGCTAGCCTGTCTACAATGATCCCACAGAAGAGCTACTATAGAACAAATTGCTGAAAAGGTGAATGCTGACTATGATCAAAAGATGTCACAACACACAGTGCATCGCAGCTTGCTGTGTATGGGGCTGCATTGCTGCAGACCGGACAGAGTGCCCACGCTAATCCATGTTCACCAACAAAAGCACCTACAATGTCAAGGCCACAAGGTCTAAATCTCTCATTTTACTTTTTAATTATATAAAGTCAACCTATCGCTCATGTAAGAGAATGAAATTAACAGTAAACAGTTTATTTTTGTTCTGATCTGTTTAAGAACCCGTGTAAAAGAATGAAATTAACAGTTAACAGTTTCATTTTGTCCTAATCTGTTAGCAACATTATGTTGGGGCTGGAATACAAGAACTAAAGTGATTAAACAGTGGTTCTGCTTGGAGCAAGCTGATTAGGTTGTATTTCATTTCTGATCCATATATGCATTTTCATTACACGAATAACAAATAATTTTCAATGTATTTTAATTGTTTTTAATCAAATGATTGAGTGATAAGACTAAACGAAACATGCAGCCGGTCTGTGTTCTTCAAGTACTAACATGCTTAGAGACTCTCTTTATCATGATAAAGATCAACCACCTCAACTGCAGACCATATTCATGATGGCAGTGCGGCTCAATATCCACTGATTATTCCACTGCTAGGTCTGAGCGGTCTCCTTCCTTGAATGCGAGGGCTGATGCCAGGGTGGTGATGAGCTGTTTGTAGGCAGTGCTGTGTGTGTGGGTGTCAGGGGGGCTGTATATATATGGGAGAGAAGGACTAAGCTAAGGGAGACAGGAAGAAAGAGTGAAAGAGCGGTAGATGGAGAAAGAAAGAGGGAGTAAGAGAGAGTGAGAGGCACGATGTGCGCAGGTGGCTGCTATTTTCAGCTCCTCTTAGGTGGGCAGGTGAACAGACAGCAGAACGCGCTTCCTCTCCGTGGCTCCAGCCTACGGCAGCAGAGCTCATAACAAGCATGAGCAGAAGAGCAGAGTCGGGGGTGGGGTGGGGTGGACTGTGGGATAACGAGCCTTCATGTCCACATTCAGAGTCTGACCACATGCTCTCGTTGCTCACAAAATGCTGCTCACTACAGTTTTGAAAAAAAAAAGTAAAAAAAGAAAAAATAGAGGCCTGGACCTTGACAAGAACAGGCCCTCAAAGCCCTCTACTCTGGACCATAGACACTACACCTTTCTATAAGTGACATTTCCTCAAGACAAAGCCATACTTTACATCCATATGCCTCAGTGTTAATGTATTTCAAGCTAAATAATTTAACCTTCGTGCAGCAGAAGGGCAACACGCACGTTGTGCTGCATTATTCATTGAGGCAGTAACACACGGTGCATATACTGATACCCCCGCCGCAGCCAGAGGAAAGCGAATTATAGGGCCGGGTTAGGGAAGCTGTGCTATGAGCATTTAAAGGGGCTTTGTCGGGGAGGAGGAGTTGAAGAATAAGGGGTCAGCAAGAAATAGCACACTCAAAATCTTTATTTGTCAAAACAGGATCAATGGACAGAATGAGACAATAAAACAAAGGATAGAAGGTGACCTGACCTACCTTTGTATCATTTATCCTGAAAGGTGTCTTAATGATAGCAGTGGAATTATAGATTCAGCCCAAGGTTTGGTTCCATTCATAAGAAAGTTATTTTCTAAAGATTCACTATAAAGCTGCAGCATAGGAAGTTATATATATATATATATATATATATATATATATATAAAAGTTATATGAATATCTGTTACAAGCTTTCTGAGTACTGAATCCAGTGTGGAAAAAAATCCACCACCATTAGCTTGACACTTGCCTTCTTCCCATAGCTCATCCTGATTCCATTTCCTCATGAGGTATACAACACACATGCACCCAGATGTCCGCATGATGTAAAAGAAAGTCTAATTTATCAGACCAGGCCAACTTCTTCAATTGCATGGTCCTGTTCTGATGTTCATACGTTCGCTGTAACATTTTCAGCAAATTGTGCTTCTTTTCCCAAGTGCGTAAGTGAGCCTTAAGCATCCACAACCCTTTCCCTTGATAAAGGGTTATCCTAACTTGGACCACTTTTGGTAGGTACTGATCAGCAGTCAGGTACTACACACTGGGAACAGTACACAACACCTGCAATTTTGGAGATGCTCTGAACAAGCAGTCTAGCCATTACAATTTGGCCCTTGTCAAAGTCACTCAGATTGTTACGCTTGCCTATTTTCCTGCTTCCATCACATCAACTTCCAGAACTGACTGTTCACTTGCTGCCTAATATAAACAACCCCTTGACAACGTTATCCACGTCACCTGTCAGTGATTTTAATACTGTGTTTATTTGACATACATTATGACTGCAAAATGTGAATATCCTGCAATGATCACAGAATGTTTTTCATGTCCAGTCATAACTGCAGATGGTCCAGTGAGCACCACTATGTGGACATAATTATGTGAAGTTTTCATTTGTAATAGGTTTAATACTTTTTAGAATTATTTTTATTATTATTGTCATTATCTTTTTCTCAGTGCAACAATTCTTTTATTTGTACTACAACCCTTGCAACATTTCTAGTACCAGTGCTACCTGCTCAAAACAGCTCAAGACAATATGTAAGAAAAGCAAGATTAAAAACTTAATTGCCGTTAACTGTCAACTGTTTTGCAGCCTTGCACAATCGTATCCCACTGCCTTATGCCTCTTTGTCTCCTCTATAGAAGATTATGCTACCAAAGCCCTCTCTATGAAAGGGCCAAAGGGACCTTCAGATGGTCCACAGTCTATAATATGTGACTCCTGGCATCAAGTTTTATTTTCGCCAGCGGTCACCTCCAAATACAATCATTAATGAATCCTAGGGGCGTGTGAGAGGTTACAAGGAGATAACCATCACGCTACTGCATGCTGATGGGAGAAAGAGATGTGTTTCTGTTTAACATAGACTTAGGTATTAAAACATTCCTATATGTTCAAAAACATTTGACAACACACTAAAGCATTAATGGAGGTTTTCTGTTGTTCTTTATGTTCCAAGATACAGTAAGCAGTTGAGAAAAAGCCCTACAGTGCCCCGGTGTTCTTTAAGCTGAATTATGGATACACGAAACATTATGCTGTCATATAACCTTAGTGGTTCTGACAGAAATTTGCATGGAAGTGCATGATGTTTACAGATCAATAACGTTTCAAAATAAATATTTACTTTGGAAAATTTTGTTGTTTTATTATGACAACACAGTACTTGAAATGCCCATTAATGTGAATGTACTATTTGATAATATCTGAATGTCATGCAGCCCCACATTATGGTCCTTTAATATCAAATTTCCATCTTAACGGAGTTAATGAAGATGAGGATGATCTTTAAATTTATATCAATACACTGGATCTTTAACAGCCTACAGATATGAAACTTCTTCTATAGGCATTGTTGAACGAAAGGAAAATCATTAAAGCCGCTGTGTAAGTCATTAAAGCCGCTGTGCTCACCACATTTGCTCAACAACAACAACAACAAAAAAAAAAAACGAAAAATAAACAAACGGATCAATACTGCAATCAGAAGCTTCTTTGACACCATGAGTCTGACCAGGAAATGTCACTTTTTCATCAGGTCATTTAGCAAGAATGCACCAAGTCATCTCACTGATCAACCCTAGTTACATGGCTATTACGTAGTATGCAAACTCTGACCTCTCTACCAAATCACACATATGGGGTCAGGAGCGATGGTAGTCCAGTGGCTTGTAAAGGTATTCAAGCCCCTAGAAAGTAATAATTATTTTCTGAATTACAAAAGATTTGTAATTACAATTATGCTGTAACAATACATTTCCAAAGTCAAAATAAAACATTTTTCTGCAGAAACGTAATTAAAGAAAACTTAAATATAGGGTTTGAATAAGTATTCAGCATCTACATACTGTATTAATACTTTGTAGGGAAAGGTTTTGCTGCAGTAACAGCTGTATATCTTTTGGGGTAAGTATGTAACTGGTTTTCAGAAGTAACGTTCTTCAGAAGTGTTCTGTCCCCATTCTTCTCAGCAGAATTTATAGAGATCCTCTAGGTTTTTGGGAAGATGTCTCTGGACAGCAGTTTTCAAATAGTGCCACAGATTCTCAATAGACTTAAGATCAAGGCTTTGACTTTGCCGTTCCAAAACATTCACCTTTCTGTGTCACTTTGGCCTTATGCTTAGGGTCACTGTCATGTTGAAAGATAAATCTTCTCCCGAGCCATAGGTTTACACCAGACTGGAACAAGTTCTCCTGTGATATTGTGTGGTACTTGTGTCCAACCATTTTCCCTTCAACGCTGATAAGACTCCCTGTCCCTGCAGATGAAAAGCATCCCAATAGCATAATGCTGCCACCACCATATTTCACTGTAGCTATGGTGTTTCTTGAGGCATGGGCAGTTTTATGCCACATATACCTCTTTGCAGTCTGGCCAAAAAGTTCTATTTTGGTCTCATCTGACAATAAAACCTTCTCCCACATCTTAACTGCATCTTTTTCGTGCTTTTATGTGGACTTTCTTAAGGAATTACTTTTTTCTTGCTACTCTCCCACGCACCCATACACCTTCACTTCAGTTTTGACCAAAGAGCACTGCAGACTTCTGACGGTTGGATTTTTTGTAGCCTCTCTCGCCAGAGAGAGTGTGTTCCTGGCTGCCTATATTTTGAGATACGACCTGTTCTAGTAAGGGTCTGGGTGCTGTGATGATCTTTCCACTTTCTCATGATGGCTCCAACAGTGCTTAATGGGACATTCAAACTCTTTTTTGTGGCCATTTCCTACTTTGTGAATTTCAATTATTTTGTTTCTCATATCAGCAGAATGCTCCTTTGTTTTAATTTTTGTAGTGATTTTCCAGCAAAGAAAAGAAGCATGATTTCTATATCCAGAGAGGCAATCTTTCTTAAGGACTCACAAGGAGTACCTAATTATGTTTAGTTAAGGTCAAATAAGTGTCACCTTTATGTCGTTTGTGATTAATTTGTCATTTGTGTAACCCCGAAACTTCCAAAGCACAGGGGTTTGAACACTTATGCAAACAGCATATTTCACTTTGTTTGATTTTTATGTTTTTTATGTTGATAGACAAGTAACCCATTTTGGCACTGAAAATATACTGGAGCAAAAGCATTCTCGACATAAATGCTGTTAGAGGAAAATTGTGTACATATGTTTTATAATCCATAAAACTTTTATTATACAGAAGACTTTTGCAAGTCACTGTATAATAAAGGTCTCACCTCTCGTCCTGTGAGGACATGCCGAGCCAGCTTGACTTTGGCAAAGTTGCCCTTGCCAATGGTCTTAAGCAGACGGTAGTTGCCGACGTGAGGGTGCTCATCCACACTGGAAGTCAGCGAGTTCCTGCATCGCGGGAGGCTTTGTCGGCTTGCTGACTTGGCAGGTGGTACAGCCGCTTCCGGAAAACCATCCAGGGAGGTGTGCTGGAAGAAGGCGACATGGGCAGAGAGAAGAAACAGCGTGGTTAGGACCTGGAGAAAGACTGCTTAGTCATCGACATATTACTGACACACAAAGGTTTCCACACCAAGTTGCTGTGAGGCCTAAGCGGCAGTTATTCTTTGCGCTCTGAAATGTGGCCAATGGGTAGGTTTTATATCTGGAAATGTGATCCAGTGTGTGCTGTTTTAGCCTGAAACCCTCTCAGCCAATCTGAACCTTGTAGTGAAGGGACAGTAGTGTCAAGTTCCTGATCTGAGAAATTACACCTTAATTCTTGCACTGAGCCACCTAAGGCAAAATAACAACAAATAAAGACAAGCAATTCATCTACTACTGAAGTAAACTTATGTCTCTCACCACAAGTATCCTGACGGTGAGAAAGTTTTCAAGATTATTTTGAGTATATTTTGTCTACCATGTGGCAAACGCAATCGAGTGGGAATGCAAAACACCACTGCACAATTCACTGCACAGTACACTTTAAAGACAAGATAATGATCTCAACAGAGTACTAGCTATGTAAACCTTGCCCATGAGAGACAAATGGCCCAAATACAACATAGGCTCAATATGTAAAATCTGGCCTTTACTTGAGAAACCATATGCTGTTGCTTATGAAGACGCTCTGTATGTTAACTTATTTCAGCATCTCTCATTTCTCTTTGAAGGCTTATACTGGCACGCCTACTGTGCTTACAGAATAGCCCACAACAGTGTTGCCCAACTCTGTAGAGCACAGTTTCATTTCAGGTCTTTCCTGCTATCACCAGCAATGATCAAGCCCTTCAATGTGCCAAATCAAGTGTGTTACAACAGAGAAAAACTAAAACGGGATGAGCAGGATGTGCAGTGACACTGAAATCATAACAGATTGCTTAAAAAAATTATCAGCATGGGACTGATGATTAAATTTCAAACTGGTATTTCATGACATAATTATTGTACTCCGGAAGAGGAGTCTAGTACTTTCTTTTTGGGAGCGATGTTCCCAATTTTCTTCCCAATTTAGTCGATAACAGTTTGATTGACTAGTTCAAACTCCCCAACATGATACAACCAATACTGGGAGGGTGAAAGCTAACGCTTGGTTCTTTTAGAAATACCACCAAACAGCACTATTGCAGTGGCCTAGTGGTTAGGGAGCTGCCCCTGTAATCAGAAGGTTGTGGGTTCGAATTTCAGGACTGCTAGTGGCACTACTGAGGTACCCCTGAGCAAGGCACCGCCCCCACACACTGCTCCCTGGGCGCTGTGTTCCTGGCTGCCCGCTGCTTCACTTGAGTGAATGGGTTAAATGCTTAGAAGAATTTTGTGGTGTTCACACTGTGTGCTGTGGTGTGTTCGTGTATGACAAATGGTCACTTCACTTTCACTTTTTCACTTTATTAAATAAATCCATAAAGACAGATTTAGCTGGTTGTTATTAGTAGAGCTGCAGTCAAGGCCACCTTTGTCGAGTCCAGAACAAGTCCAAGGCTGTACTGAAAATACTCTAATGCATACTGCTTGTGTACTGATTTTGCCCAGAAGGAGTAAATGATATGAACTTGCAAACGATATGTCGATAATGTACTCTGCAAATATTCCAGTATGCCTGCAATGCTATCTTTAGGTGAGCTTGCTTACTTTTAATAAAGTTAACATACTTTAAATGTATAACCGTGTAAAAATCGTGTAAAAGTCTCAGTCAAAACATTGACACAGCATTGGCTCATGCTCCCATTCATGCATGGAGACAAAGCGTTGTTTACCACAAATCCAAATCTCACATTTTTCAAAAATTCCTTTTTGACCTTGGAAATGGAAAGAAATAGGTATCGGGTGTCTTTTAAAAGACACCCATGCACATATTTATTTTAACCAAAGTCTATCTATGTGCGCCGCTGAACAACTGGAAAGTAGCCAGAAAAGTTTCTAAGCAGTGACTGGACAAATAATAAAAGTGAAGAGTTTCAGTTTAACTGGCTCATCAGTAGATACTGATGAAGAGCAGTATGCAGTAGACAGTATACACTGCTGCAGTGTGCAGTATTCAGCACAGAGTGCACCATACTTTTACAGAGGCAGCCAAGAGCAAGTAAAGGCCCAGATGAGAGAAAGACCAAATCAGGATTCAGGCAGGCAGGCAATGAGATAGTTCCTCAAGCAGGGGTGGAAAAAATACATAGAAACCATACTTGAGCAGCCTGTCAAAATCATTATGAAAACTTAATCAAAATTAAAAGAGGAAATATGGAGCCAGTAGTACACGTGAGTGAAAGTAAAAAACTGACATGTAAACCTGCTCAGATACACAAAAGTACGCTGGCAAGTGATGAAATGACTTTTCTTGTATTTATTTTAATGTTTTAATAAAAGCAACTAATTCCAGTGCATGAGAACAATTGTTAAGAGAATAAAATGAAAACCCCATTTAAGATTTTTGAGAATTTGGCGATGGCCCCTCAGACTTGTTTACAGAGAAGTTATGGTGGGTGCATGTTCACACTGGCCAAAGGGAAACATATCAAGCTTGAAAATCTGAACTACAGTGTTTCCATCACTGAATAAGAGATGCATGAGGCTTCTTTTAGTGCTGGTTGAACTGTGATTGTTTTCCAAGCGAGCACACTTCAAGCCCAGTTGGATTGGAAAGCATATAATTAATGCTTAACTTATATTTCTATTCATGTGTTTGTTGATTAAAACTAGTTTGGGAGGCAGCAATACCACTGAGAAATCACATGATTAATGGAGAAAAGCACAACAGTGTGACAGAAATAGCCAATTTTCAACCTTAGATGAAAGCAATTAAATAGAAATGCATTTTGGAAATTCTGCTTCTGGAAAAGCACTGCAGGAGTTAACAGCCCCTGAAAATTATAGGAGCAAAGACGAAAATCTTCTGATTTACAGTGAAATACTGTGATGTTATCTGATACAATAGCACAAATGAGGTAAACTGCATTACAAAGAGACGGTCTACAAGCTGAATGTGAGATGCTGCATGCTGCAATGGAAGCTTTAAGTGCTCTGGGACTCAAGTCTCCAATAATGGCAACCTGAGAGATCAAGTGTGGACTTGCCCATGTGTTAAATGCTACAGAGAAAGAGAAAGAGCAAGCGAAAAAACAAATACAATCAAACTTGGCGCAGGACAGAGATACCAGTTAACCAAATCTAGGCAAAAGAAGTTGAGGAAATGGAAAAATGGAAGCCCAGAGGAAAAGGCTAAAAGTCCTCTGAGTTGTAAACTTTGCCCTGTCTGAGGCATGCCATCATCGTAACTTGATTTCAGCCTAATCAGCAGTTTTGCCTCCACCGCTGTAACCCGAGGGGGGAAAGGAACTAAAATATGGAGAGGCGGAATGCTACGCTGTGCAGGCCTGTCGAACAACAGAGAACATGCTGGGATGGATGACTCCAGGTTAGGTCCCTGTGGTGTCCAACTGTAGAAATAGTGGAGAGAATGACTGTCCTGGAAGACAAACAAGATCAACCTGGTTTTGCAGCAAGGACTGCCAGGGCAGCTGCTGCCATCCATCCGCCCTCAGCTGCCACATCTTGGGAACAAAACCCGGGTCAAGTTACGCCACTGCTGTCACACTCCTGTAACGTGGTAACAATATACCTAGCTGTGTGCCGCATATATCTGCATTTCAGTTACAACCCTGTGGTGACTTCTGAATCAGGGAATCCAATAGGACCACTATAGTAGCGGACTACCGATGTGTGATACACTGTAGGTAGCGTGTTGGCTGTCAAAGTATATGAGGGTGTGTGTCTTGCTGCCATATCTGACTCTGTGTTATGAGATGCATGCCAGAGCTGAGTGTGTACGTGAGCAAAAGAAAGACTGAGAAATAGGGAGCGAGACACAGTGTGTCTGCGATGACCGTGAAACATGAGCATGGCTTCTTTTGGGAGGATTAATAGTCCCTGACAATAGAGAGAGAGAGAGAGAGAGAGAGAGACAGAGAGAGAGAGAGAGAGAGAGAGAGACTGAATGCAGGAAAGTCCCTGTATTAGTAAAAATCAACACAATCTGCACCTATTGTTAATATCCCAACATTAATGGTCCTAAGTGAGCCTGGGACATTAACCCGTAACACAAGGCACCTTCAGAGCTGTTACATTCCCCACTAAAGCACCATAAATCACACTGACAGGCACACAGAGATTCTACACCAACTTGCATCTTAATGATGCTGGGTCAGGCATAAGTAGTGCCCAGGGACTTTAAGATCACATTTTCTGGATTAGATTTATATTTTGCTGGACTTTAACAAACAAGCAGGGCCTGTTTTAACATGTGTCATTTAGAACTCAGTGAGCAGTATTCCGAGCAAAACATTAAAAGTCACATTTTTAGGGTCTGCTTTAGGGGTGGGCGATATGGCAAAAATATCATATCACGATTTTTTTACAGTTAAATCACGATTTCGATTTTATCACGGTATTTATATTGATTTGTAACTATAGATTGTTTTTTACAATTTTGCAAGTTACTGAACAGTACAAGCAAACTATTTTTGTAAAAATATAGTCCTAAAGAACAAAACAGCATTTAGGCCAAAGAACATTTCTGAACAGATTTTAATCAGTTTGTGCAATTTTTCCAACATTTTTTCACGGCATTCGGAGTACAGACGTGGAATGGCAGTGCTGGAAAAATATTTTCAGCTGGGCAGCTTGTATCGTGGATCAATTACTTTCAGCAGACTTTTAAACCCCTCGTTTTCTACAGTTTTGATGGGAACCATATCTTTTCCGAGGTAAAAGGTAACTGCTTTTGTTATCTCTTTCCATCGCTTGCTTGTCCTCTCATATAGAGCGCCTTTCTCAAAAGCCTGTGTCAGAGTGGTTTGTTTTGGTTTGGTACCTGTTGCCTCTGCTGCCTGTGGTGTGACTGCTCTCCCAGCCTCTATACTCTCAGCATATTGTTTAGGATGTTGTCTCTTTAAGTGGTTGAAAAGGTTCGTCGTGTTGCCATCCGACGTGTGAACCTTTTCTATGCAGACTTTGCAAATAACGACTGTTTGTTCCTTATCGTTTGGGTAAAAGCCAAACCAGTTCCATTTCAACGAGTTTTTTTAGGGACCAACTCATCTGTTACATTTTCACTTTCAGCCATTGCTTCCCGCTACACTCTGAATCAAACAGTGCGGGGGGAGTGAGAACTGTACGTCAGTGCCGTAGTTCACTTTGGTTGGTTGAGCGCTGTTTCTATAAGGCAGGCATTAAGCAGACTAGCAAATAGTGCGATTTGGCTAAGGAAAAAAAAATTAGAAAGAGCATAGATCCGCAACAGATAGACAGAATATAGTCTATATAGACGATACTACGATCTCTCTGCTTTGGCAGATCGTCAGCACATATCTCTTCACGATCTCATATCATCATATCGCCCACACCTAGTCTGCTTAAACAAACATCCCTTATGCAAAACTCAGACTTGATTTGTAGAGGCATTTCTTATGCACCGATTCTTAATTGTTTTAATTGTATTAGTGGAGTTTTCAACTCTCTGAAAAAGGGCTAGAGACAGAGCAAGAGATGTTAGCTGTTGACAGACGTAACACAAATATCACAGCATGGCAATGAGACACCCAATTATTTTCTATGCTACAGTGCAAAAACTGGGTGAGCTTAATGAGTTTTGCAGCCCTGTGGTAATGGATCTCTTAGAGGTCAAATGGCACAGCACCAAGAACTGACCTGCAGAGGTAAACTGAGTCTTATCATGGCCATCAGCTATTGCTGCAAATGCTTTCTGTGGAGTATGGGTCAATGTGAAAGAGCTGACTTGTACTAGTCAAAGGACAGAAGCATGTTTGGAGTTCCAATATCTAGTAGTGGGGTTGGGCATTAGCCTATAGGCTAAAAATGACAACATGGCTAGCTAGCAGGATGGTATCAGAATCATATCAATATGGGCAGATACTGGAAAAAAAAATTGGCATTGTAGAGAACCTTAGATTTAACTGATATTTCAAACTGATATTTAATGACACATTTACTGTACTATGGAAGCACCAAGTGCTAAGGCAACTGTGCAAAAGTGGCTGAATTTTACTCATTCTACAGAAAAAAATGACCAAATAAACATTATACAACCTTAAATCTGACAGATAGAGTACTAACTTCTATATTTTTCAATTTTTATGTACTGGCTTCAGTATATACACAGGAAGATATGTGGATGCTGATAAAATTACCCGCCAACCCCAAGGCAACAAAAGCCCTGAGGCGTTCCTCACAGAGAGAAACACCCTGGAGGGCCGGGGAGTAAAATGAGGGTCCGCTGCAGATCCCCCTTACTGCAATGGGCCAGTCTGCTTCCCAGATGACGAGAGCAGACAGGGAAGAGATGGTCAGCAGCACCACAATAAATACATTGCAACTTCTCGCTAAGGGCGTGGGAGTAGGCTGCCATGAAAGCCACTGAGCTCCAGCCACTCTCTGCTTTCAGAGTGCAGAACTCTATGGCATAATCAGTGACAGCCTCCGTCAATGAGGAAACAGAGGTGCCCAAGTCCAACCAATTCTCTCAGATTGAGGTGGCACAAGCTAGAGCTCATCCTGTTAGCAGGGAGAAGATAAAAGCGACCTTGACCCCTCAGTGGGGAATCAAGAGGGATGCTGCTCAAAAGTGAGTGAACAGTGATGAAGTAGCGGCTACAGGTGGAGGGGGCTCAGGGCTGGCCTGGCCTAAATCCACGACACTGGCCTGTAGGTGAGCCCCTGCAGCTGAGCCATAATTTGCTGTATGGCCCCTTTCGTGCCAGTCAACAGCAGCACCATGACCAGAAAGCACAGCCCTGAGTCTGAAAAGAGGCGGACAGATAGAATCCCTTGAACAGAAAGACAAATCTTATCAAAGAGAGAGAAAGGGGAAGTGGGGAGGCTACGAGAAATTCCTTTGTTCTTTTCTTTTTTCCTATTCATTATAAATGTTTATGCATGGACACTGGCAGGTTTGTAAGGAATTGTAGGGAAATGCTGGACCTCTGCACTAGCCCAAAATTCCCATAATAGTGGCAAATATCTTTTAATATAATAAGAAAATCATGAATACAAGCCTGACAGATACACCGTTAGTGATATACTGACTATGTACTGCTGATGTGATAAAAAATTTTTTTTACAAAAAAAGACCTTTTATTTTTTATTAATTTGCCCTAATCATTGTCAAACTTATATTTATAGATTTATATTTATACATACCGGTACTATTTAGAATATCTACTGTAAGTTCTATTCGTTATAGACAATATTAGGATTTGGGGCTGAAATATTTATTCCATAGCCAGCCAGGCCCATGGAAAAATCACCTGGGTGTCCAGCACCACTCCAGCTGACAGCTCATCAGTGACTTAGCTGTTCTGGAGTGGATCCAGCTGGACGTGTGACCGGATGACTCATGAACGAACATGCCTATGATCTGTTCCTAGTGGATGGAATCCTCGAAAGTGTGCCTGTGACTAGCCACTGGACTCAGGACTCTTTTGGAAGCAGACTTTGACCCTTTAGTGCTATGGAGAAAAAACAATGGCATTTCTGCCTTTAATGTACTCTGTTTTTTAATATATGCTGTTGATGAAAGCTGCAGATCTTAATATTACAATTACTGTAGTTTGTAGACAAAAATCATATACACATCATATAATTACAGATGCATACATATATATATATATATATATATATATATTAGTGCTGGGAAAGTTAACGCGTTATCGCGTTAACGCATGATTTACTTAATGCCGACAATTAATTTATCGCGCGTTAACGCAGTCTTTTTTTTTTTTTT
>JBBPCZ010000089.1:5071637-5081789 GCA_037974445.1 Brycinus macrolepidotus
CTGGAGAACTGTTCCTCAAGACCACATTCAAATACAAGAAAGTCTGGATCTCTGGAAGCAAAATATGAAGAAATGAGACACTTTTGGTGTATGCATATTTATACACACACGCTCACACACACACACACAGAGTATATACATAAATATTTAATTCGAAATTTTAATTGTACTATGAGATAAATGTACTGCCCACTTCTATATGCTGGGTAGAAATATGAATAAATGAACTGACTATTTTGGTAAAAATCCAGATATTCTTAAATAACCTCCCTAAAACAAAGTATACGGCCCCTTTAAGTATTTCTCTCTGTGCTATAAACCTCCATGTCTGCACTCTCCCCATCCAACGATCCCCTGGTGCTTCCCAGTGCTCCCACAGGCTAATTGATTTTTATATGAGCATTAATTTGATTAGCTTTGCTGTTAGCCTTTGGAATGATGTTACATTCAGACGCTCATTTCCAAGACTTCATGGTGACTTGGATGCTCGTAGCCAAAGCCTAAAGGCTTTCCTCGACAAATCTACACAATCTGCTGAATTAATTTGCTCTCTCAGAGGCTCTGATAATGCATTCTCCGCCGATTATCCTCAAACCCACTTCCAGTGTGACTGGCGATAAACACACACACACACACAGAGGCTTATCTACAACCAAATCAAGGCTCAGTGGAATTCAATGGAACCGCAACAGTCTTTATTTGAGACACATTAAGAAGGAGAGTCGTTTACAGGCTCGAGCTTGAAGCAAAAAAAAAAAAAGGTTTGTTTTAGAGCTGTTTGTTCCAAACCATAAAGTTCTGTCCACACTGACCAAGAATAAGTAAATAAATAAATAAAAACGGAGGCCTTGAGCATCTGCTAAGCACTCGCTGTAGACTAAAACAAATATCTCACAGTAATAACTGTGGAGGGATTTTAATCCAGTATGAATCTGCAGTGTGTAATTTTTACAGTCTTAACAGTAATAACTGTGGAGGGATTTTAATCCAGTATGAATCTCCAGTATGTACTTTTTACAGTAATAACTGAAGAGGAATTTTAACCCAGATTGAATCTGCACTGTGTAGTTTTTACAGTCTAACAAGAATAATTGTGGAGGCTTTTTAATCCAGTATGAATCTGCAGTGTGTGCAATGTTTACAGTCTGACAGTAATAACTGTGTAGTGATTTTGATCCAGTATGAATCTGCAGTTTATGTAGATCTTACAGTCTGACTGTAATAACTGTGGAGTGACTGTAATCCCGTATGAATCTGCAGCGTGTGTACTTTTTACAGTTTTAAGTCCAGTTTGAATCTGGAGTGTGTAGTTTTTACAGTCTGACAGTAATAACTGTGGAGTGATTTTAATCCAGTATGAATTTGCAGTGTATGTTTAGTTGTACAGACTGACACTAATAATTGTGGAGTGATTTTAATCCAGTATGAATCTGCAGGGTGGGTAGTTTTTACAGAGTAACAACTGTGGAGAGATTTTAATCCAGTATGAATTCACAGAATTGAGAAATAAAAAATGAATTTCAGATATTAAAGCATGGATTGTGATTATTATGAGGACAGCACTGCAAAATCTGTGGACATATTAAACACTTTCTTACTCCTTAATCCTTACTATTCTATCCAAATAATACATTCACATGCATTGCAGCACTGTTCTAATGCACAAATCTTGCTGCACCATGGCCTCCAGCACATCCTTAAAGCCATATGGGTGAGCTAGCTGTGGGAAATAACCAGTAATATTCAAATATCACAACACCTTTTGAATGTGAATAGCACCTCCTTGTGAGGATTGTTACCCTGCTCTAAGTGAGTGAATGAATTCCCTTATTATACCCTAATACCTTCTTGCTGTTACTGAATGCTATGCAAATAAAGGCTTTGGCATTTTTTTCAATTAAAGAAACCCAAAGAGAAAAGTTCAGAAATTTGAGTTATAGCTCAAATAATTGAGTAAAACATTTGTGCCACCAACTGGATGCATTTGGAATTGCAGTACCAAACGTGCTTAAAATTATGACACAAATATTACATCTTTAAGGACATTTTTGAGAATGAATGTTTGGGTACTTGTTCAGAAAGGCCAATATTTTAATCTGAAATGCTGCTCTTCACTTCAAAAAACTAAAACTGAAACTGAGAACAAATGAAATGGATTAAATGGGATGCGAAAGGCATAACAGACCTAAAGACACGTGTAGCTCAAATTGCAGTGGATTTGCTGCTGGATATAAACAAACTTGCCCGAGTCTCATCATGCCTAACTTGTGCATTCACAATCCCACACCCGCACCCAGAGCCCCTTCGACAGCCCATTTTTATTCGTCCCGGACGTTTCCTCGCGTCTTGCCAGCTTGTACACTTGTCCAGTGGAGCATTTCAGATTAATAGCTTTCTGGCTGCCCTCCATGTTTGGGTGCCTTTTTCTATACATGTAATTACAGACCCGGGTCTCGTCCCCTCTTTCATAACAATAAGCTACATCGTGCTCCTTAATTCTGACCACACGGCCAAAAAAATGGACTCATTTAACTCCACTTGCAGATATGAGATCGCACCGCTCTCAGAGGGGAAGTGAAGGAACGTGCTCACAATAACAAGTGCTTTCAGTGGAACACAGAAAACGAGCAATGAAATATGATTAAAACATTTCGGTTTCAGCATGACTATCTCTGATGGATCTACAGCTACGAAAATAATCAGTTTCCTTGCAGATCGGATTCAGATCTTTCCCACAGGCGTTCATCCTGACCCACTTGCTCTTCTCGCAGGTGGATGGGGGAGTTCCCAAACAGCTGGATACAGATGTTGTCCTTTGAAAGGTTTAATGCTCTGGAGTGAGAAACTGCACAATTTTTACTTCTAGTTTAGAGTTTAGATCCAGATTTTATTTATATGTGTATTCTGGGATTTTTTTTGTTCTGGAGTCACGCCCTCTTGTCTCAATGTATATATGTATGTTAAAGGCTGAGATGACAAAGTTTACTTTGTTTTTGAAAACATTATTATAATTACCATGAATGCATGGATTTTACAGTTTAGTTTACGCTCGGAGCATCTATATTTACACATTTGATAGTCGATCCAAACTAAATCACATAAAACTTGGACTGAACTCACATCTAATTTGTGTACTCTAATTTTGAAGATGTCCAAAAACTTGGTGTGTCTGTTTACATGACTTGATTTTGTGGTGGGCGGAGCCAAAAATAGTGCTAGTTTTAACCAGCTAACAATACTTTATACATGTTAATACACATCTCCTGTTCCTCTCCCACTATACTGAGGAACCGAGTGGTCGCAGAGGTCACTGCTACATCCAACACCCCCACAACTGAAGCTGCATCCCAATAGTTTCATCTCCAATCTGCAGGCCCTGATTTTTTCTGATCTGGAGCCCACAGCCTCCTAAATATATCAGATCTGACCAGAATGTGGATCCACTGGACCACCGGATCAATCAGAATGAAGATAAGTGGATATGAAATGATGTTTTATTTAACTATTTGGATGCAGACATTATGTTGTGCAGGAGGCTCAATAGCACAACAGATGCAATTGATAAACACATGCATAACCATCAGGCGTAGTGGACATACTTCTAAACAACACCAGTAAAATGCAGGTCAATGCCAAGTTTTTAAAAAGCGTTCTAGTGGATCTTTTTCCAGCTGAGTCTTTTAACATCTTTAAAAGGCTGTGTGGTATGATATTGTTTAGTTAAGGTTATTTTCATGGTTTTGGGTTTATTTTAACTAAATTTCATGCTTAATGGTCAAAATAATGGCACCTTCACTTGTAAGAGTGTAGAGGGAACCCAAGCACGAAGTAACATGGGGTCAAACGTTTTATGCAAACAGGTTCAAGCAGTGGTTTTAGTGGTTTTCTTGTTCAGGTCTACATAAACATAAACATCATAAACATCCAAACACAGCCAAAAAAGTGAAAACGATAATGCCAGTATCTGCTAATGCCAATTATTTCAACCCTATTGTTTCCAACCAAAACCTTAGAATGAATTAAGAGCAGTGCTGCAGTACCTGGCTAGTTACTCAATCCTTAACATAATAGAATCCAGATTAGATTCATCTAAAGAATGCAGTCAACACTTATATTTTGTATATCATATTCTGTCTAGTGGAAAAAAAAGTGTGTTCAAGGGTTTTCACTTTGACAGTCATGCAACTCTTCTCATTTTCCCATCACATCTGACCACAGAAGCGCTCTCTGACATTCTTCACGTCACCCGCGATCAGCGAAATCATATCTGACACATGTTGAACAAAATCTCCAGTGTGGGGGGGGGGTTCCCAGCTGAGGGGATATGGTGTTGCTCGAGGCACTTTCGCCGTTCGCGGCTGAAGGATGGAGGGATTATCAAAATCCAGCCTTATTCCCCAGGATAAGAGTCATGCTCTGCACAATAGGTATTTTTGGCAAGGCCAAGGATGAACACCCCATCAAGTCCTGCTTGGATAGACAGTCTCTGCACAATAGCACACCCTCCCCCCTCCCCCCAATCAAATTTCCCTTTGCCCAAACCCGTGGATAGGTTATAGGCTCATCACACTATAGAAATGCCGTATTGATTCACTTACCGTCTCAATCTAGCGCCGAGCCTGAAATTGATGACTTTTTGACTCGCCGGGTCTGTTCGTTACTCACTCTTGACTCAAACACACGCAGGTGATTCAATTACCGATTGTCGGGATCCGCAGAGAAACTCGTCCCGCTGCAAAAGCCAACCTCCTCCAGGGTTCTTCTGGGGCGTCCAGGAGACTCCACATGTTCTAATCCCTCTTATACTGGCCCCCAAAGCCTCACCTGGCTAGGCCATTACAGGAAAAAAGTAGACCTCCAGAGGTCAGCCTCCACAAACATCCCACTGGGTATCGGACCCATCATCAGACGCTCTGCGGGAGGTGGCTGGGTCCGCTGCTGGCTGATGGATTTCCAGGAAAAAAATGGGCCCCAAGATTCAGGCGCAAATTTCCACGGTCTCTGAAGCCTTCGCTCCCTTGAGTTGAGGGTTTCTGTCTTGTGCCTCTGCTGTGAAATGTGTCATTTCAAACCAAATGTGCATTTCAGATGAGATGCTAGACGTGGCTTAAGGCTACGAACAAAGACAGTTTCTATGGCTACCATAAATCTGACACTTTCTGAGTTTCTGAGCCACTGCTCCTATACTTCTCTACAGAGATCCTTCCTCCTCACGAGCCTATGAGTGTGATGTTCTCCTATACACTTAGGAACAAAAGGTGCCCAAAAGGGTTCAAAGAATGGCCGCTTTGGTTCATCAAGGTGATTGAACTCTCACATAAAGTATAGGCTCTATGCTAAGTCAAGGTTCTTCCAAGAACTTGGAAGCCAATAAGTATCTGACCATCTTTGAGGATGTTCATGCCTTTTTATTCCCCATTTCTCACAACTTTCCTCTGCCTCTCCTTGCTACACCTTTCCGTCCACGTCACTATCTTTCGAGTGACTCAAGGTGCTTTCAAGTAGACATGCAGTATTGAAATAGCAGACAGTATTGAAATAGTTCTCCACATGTAGGCAAACACAAGTCTGCCAGCGTATCGAATAGTCGCAGAGGCATGAAAAGGTGGAATGTGCTTCCTTCTTCCTTTGAATTTGGTGCATGCAGACAATCAAACCCACGCCACACAGTTCCCAAGGGAGTTGTAAAGAACCCAGATGTCACCCCAGAACTTGTAAATATTTTGAGGGCATGACTTCATGGAATACACTTGCTGTCTTGGCCAATCTTAAAAAAAAAAACACCTTTTTTGACAAATGGGTTCAAAGATTAGTGATGTTCTGAACTGAAATCAGATGAAGCGCTGCTTCACGTTCAGTGACAGCGTGTTCAGGCTACACAGCTATGCACCTGACTCAAACTGTGGATTCTGATAAACGCTCCTAAATGCAGAACAGCTATGGAATCCCAATTACTGTTACACACGCCAGAGTCACAGAATTCCCGACTGCAGTTACACATTCTTAAGCCACAGGATTCAGAACGCTATTAAGATCATGTTTGAGATTGCTGTTAAATGGATCTTCCCTATCTACCAATGTGGTTCATAACATATAATATGTCTAGTGTATAATAGTGTATAAGTGTATAATATGTCTACAAAAATGCAGATAGACATTGGCTGTAGGAGCATAAATTTTATTACACACACAGTGCACAATACAGTGAGCAGGAATCTGGAGATTTAAGAGTCTGGGTTTAATGCTACTAAAGGCAGATCTAGCTAGAACATGGATTTGTATGCCAAATTCAAGTGACACTCATAGTCATATCATATAGTTAGTCCCTTAATTCATAGCCTAAAAGATTAACGAAGGAGCTGTTTAGCCTGTTAGCTATCATTCAGCCTGTTCTAATTACGATAACGAGCCTCTCAGTTTAGACCAAACCAGGTTCTTTCTTCATTCATCAGTTCACTCTGTGGTCCACGCGAGCAGCCCAACAGTTAAAGAATATTCCATTACCAGCACAGTGGGTTTTACTGTCCAGCTGTTTTAAAAAAGGAACTCCTAGGTGGGTGTATATTGGGACGGATTTGTATGCGGCTCAGCCCTCATGCCCTGACATTTTGGGATTTAAGATCGTTCCAGTTTTTCTTGATCTAGAAGCTGGATAAAATCCCACTATTACAGTTTCACAAGCAAAAGCTTGGAAGCAGTATAGAATGTGGATCTCGGTTGACCAATATCCGATCCATTTAATAAGGTCCGTACTGGTGCAGATAACGATCCAGCATATCGGACTGCTGCATCACTGATGGTCAAGCCACACTGGGTATAGAATCCTCCAAGAAATAGGTTCAAACCTTGGTCCTGGAGCTCCCTGCTGTGTAAAGATTAATGATTCCCTGCTCTAGCCCACCCAGTTCAACCCAGGAAAGGCTTGAATCATTGGATCAAGTCTGTTGGGGGCCAGGAAAATGCTCAGGTGCACAGGGAAACGGGGTTCCAGGACCAGACTCTGCTCCGACTTTTTTAACACTGCAGTTAGAAGATTTCTGTGGAGCATATGCACATTGTGAATATGTAATGACAATCACAGTGATGATGTGAGGCACTTGGCCAATGCCTACTGGCAACGAACATCAAAGCTTCAGAAGCATTTCCACTTTATTGTCATCGCTGGTGGCACCTCTTCTCAGATTCTAAAGAATTCCCGATTAAATTACCAAGAGGCAACAGCATTCCCACTGATCTGCTTAGGCTCAACTATGTCAATTAAATTGTGCCTTCAAGTCATGTTCTTCTACATCCTCACAAAAGCAACACAATCCATTCACACTTGGTTTCCAAGTCTTTCTAATTGAATCCAAAAACATCAGGAATACTTCAGAGATTCCAGTGGTCCAGGAGGGCTTTCTGGTCACATACATTTTCTCAAAGCTCACCTTAACTCACAAACCTTCTAGCGATCCTAAACAGATTATGCGCTTGCTACCAAAATAACCTGTACTGTCCCGTGAATCCCGTAAACATCACATGGATTCACTCACAGTGAAAGCTTACTAAGTTAAGCAACTTCCAACAAAGGACCTATTTCCTCATTTTACAATAGCCCGGCAAGTCTTTTGTCCCGTCCCTGTCGCTCGTCTGTCTCTCTCACTCGCCCGGAGAAGCCGGAGAAGCTTGCTTATGAGTCATGAATATTTTAAATCCCACCACAATGGAGCGAAATCCAACACTCCGGTCACATGAATAGCAGCAACGGCTCACTCCGGAGAGGCTGACAGAAAAACATGGGTGTTTTTTCCTTATCGTCTGCATCTGGCCTCTGATTTATGAGTTTCTGTTGCCACCACACATGCTTGTACCAGATAAGGGGATTCCAGAGTGACAGCAGGCCTGCTCGACATTGGAAAAATACGGGAGTTCTATAGGTGAAGCAAAACACACCGCTGAGCAGCACGCTGAAGTTCGGGCCCTTCAGCCGACTTCAATAGCGTCAGTTTGAGTCTAATATGGTTTGCATAGTGTATTTCGTATAAAGTATTTTCAGAGTATTTCTGCAGAGTTCTTTTTTTACTTTTATTTAGACTTTATATTTTATATTGTTATTGTCTCTGTGTAGTCATAACATAAGCAATTTCCTCTGGGATTAATAAAGATTCTGATTCTGATTGCAGGAAGTCTGTTTTTTAGCCATTTTACAGTGATGGTTGTTCACCAAAAAGGTGTATCGACTCAAAATTGGCAATAAATGATGGTGTTAAATTAATTGGTGTTGCACAGGACTAGTGATTCACATTTTCACGCTTGGTGTGATTTTTGATTCTGAGGTTTGTTTTTTGTTCAGTAAAAAAATAAGCCCAAAAAAATTCAACCCCTAGAATTAGTAAAAAAGCCCAGTTATTTCAGGTTCCAGTGAGTCTGCTACCTGCTACCTGACCTGAGCCCAACAGGGTTGGACGAAGTACAGGGTTTTGGGTTGGGTTTGGGCAGATTTGTTACATCATTCAGTAGAAAATGTAAAAAACTGCAGCTACATATGGATTCGGTTCTCACAGAGACTTTCCTTTTGCTTCCGTTTTTTGCAGTATTTTGCAGAATGTTGCAGGACATTATGCTTTTATATATTCTCAAACATCTAATGGATTAGTCTTGGGGTGTGTTTCCACCTTGGTTCTCGCAATGAGCTCTGCTTGTCTGATGTCCTTCACAGAAACTATGAATTTGTTCCACATGGCTTATATTTTCACCGTTGATCTGTTGCTGCGCACACCTTCTCACAGGCCTTTAATCATTTTTTTGGTCAAAAATGTTTATCCTTGTTTCTTTTTTGGTTACTGAAATTTCAGTGCATTCCTTAATGCATATCAATTTTTTGGAGGTACTGGGAACAATGAGTTCAAACAAGACTTTATGATTATTATGATAACAAAACGGAAAATAAAACACTGAATCAAAGCTAAGGAATACATTCACTAAGGCACACACTGATTGAAACTCATGAAAAATGATGACGCAATCATAAGCTCAGGCATGTACATTTCAAATGCAAACTTGCAGAAGAATATTCCACCAAAGCAAAATTACAGTCTTGGAACGTCTAAAATAAATATGCATGTTGATATGCATGCATACCATGTTATTAATAGTGGCTCAAATGTTCATATACTTTTTTGGGGCCACTGTATATGATCAAAACATACTTTTGAAAGGGCATGGATTGCTGTCGCTGCAGATTCTCATGCTGGCGGTCAACTCTTGGTGCATTTTACTGTACTTCCAGGTCCACACAGTGAAAGGGGGAGAAGACCCCCGATGTTATACCAGGTCCTGAGGAAAAAGAAGTGAAAAAAATTCACTGTAGTCGAAGTGCCTTCTGGACAAGGTGCTTTCCCGGCATCAGCACTTTGGATTTAATAGAGGTTAACATGCCATTGGCAGAGTGCACAGCAATATTCACAGAGACATGAGGCCATGCAATCCCACAACAGGCGTTCCATCCGAGCCTGAAAAAGGAGGGAGGAAGAAAGTCCTGGGGGTTTTGTAATATTCATTCCGAGCGTGTTAACACTTCCTGCCCTCGTCTCTATTCAAACTGTTTAGACAGGCAAAAATCACTGTTAAGAGTAAACAAGCATGGGTCTGTGCAATTAACCTGCCGTGCTTCCGCCGCCGCTCGGGCTCCGCTTCCACACGCGTCCTAAACTGGAGAATTCCTAGCAATAAGTCCTGCTTTTCTCTGACCGCCAGTGATTTGGCAGTAATTATTGTTCAATGTAAGCAACATATGGTGGGTTAGCCACAGGAGACAGGCCTAAAGCTGTGTAGGTGCAGGGTTAGACAATGTAGTGGAGACCCCAGATGCTAAACAGGGTCTTATTCTGAAAGGACTGCACTGCAAATGTACATTTAACGCTATAATGCCAGTACTGACAGGCTTTGGTTGTAAATGCTTTGGCCCTGTTACCCTGGCGGTCTCATAAGGAGGAAATTTGAAATTTCTTATTGTCCTTAATGCACTGCTGTTCTGAGGGAAATAAATTTCCCAATGAAACTAGAAAATTGGTGCAAACAAGCAGTCTATGGTTTGTCAATTTCCTTGCATTATCTAAGGGGGGGGGGGGGGGGGGGGGGGGGGGGGGGGGGGGGGGGGGGGGGGGGGGGGGG
>JBBPCZ010000089.1:5102789-5114702 GCA_037974445.1 Brycinus macrolepidotus
GTTCAGGGACTGGACTGAAAATGAGAGTCTTTGAAAGTCCTTCAGGAAGCCTGGAGAACTGTTCCTCAAGACCACACTAAAATACAAGAAAGACTGGATCTTTGGAAGCAACATATGAAGAAATGAGGGGTGGCTCAAGACTTTTGCACAGTATATGAGGATTTGCATCATAAAAATTGGTGAACGTTGAGGATGTGGTTTGCTTTGGGTGTGAAGGGTGGCATTAAACTGTAAAGTCCACCCAGAACATGTCCTTACTGAGACTCCCCCATTGCAACAATCAATGTGAAGGAGCTATAACTTGATAGTTACAGCTTGTTTTATGGTCTTTTCTCGAAAAGTGTGCAATATATATTTCCAGATAGCAGAGCTGCTTATATAACTCACATATGGGCAGCAGTGGGCGTAGTTCTAACGCACTGTCAATACGCCGTCCTCCGTATTCTTAGACGCCGAGTGCAACGGTGTCACGGACGCACTG
This sequence comes from Brycinus macrolepidotus, assembly GCA_037974445.1. NCBI lineage: Eukaryota > Metazoa > Chordata > Actinopteri > Characiformes > Alestidae > Brycinus > Brycinus macrolepidotus. The sequence continues at coordinate 5,103,271 of JBBPCZ010000089.1, forward strand.
GCGTGGCGCTTGCAGGCTGACTGAAAGCTTTTAAAGGCCCAGCGTTGGACGGGAAGCAGGTTCCAGCTCTTCAATTTAACAGTGGGGTCAAGCCACAGGTGAGTTCAGCGGCTGCACGACGTGGGAAGATCCAAATGGCTTTTCATTCATCTTCTCTGGCGGTAGAAAAGAACTTCCAGCCACTGAGAAGAAAGTAGTAGTTTGGCAAATAAATAAATAAATAAACTCTTGCCCTAACTGCAGTTGATCAGCCTCTACATATTAGGGGCCTGAAGAAGAGCCTTTACAAAACATAGTAAATAATTTAAAATATTAAAAAAAAAAAACCTAAAAATCAACTGTTAGAAGTTGGGTTTCTGTAGTTTGTATGCATTTTAAATTCTATCATTTTTGGAAATGCTGTCGCCACTCCCATATCAGAAGCATGAAATCTAGGTGTTCTCTTAGATAAAGAATTACTCATTTTCATCTCACATTAACAATCTCTCCAATCCTTGCCTCAGAACCCACTCAGATACTCGTTCAGTCACTCAAGACTGAGCTGTAACTCTCTCCTGGCTCCTCTGAAGACCACCAGGTCTCTACAAATGATCCAGAACATATGGTCTTCAATGTAGCAAACTTCTCAAAAACACTCCACTACTGCAGACCTTCACTGGGTTCCTGTGGTTCTCCATTAGATATAAAACTCTGACGTTCACCTACAGAGCCAAGACTGGTCCAGTTCCTTCTGACCAATCACTGATCAGACCCTGAGTCACAGCTCTGCCCTCTTAGAGCATCAATCACAGCATGACTCCACCCACTTCTTCTCAAACGTCCAAGACCTGCTTCGAGATTTTTTTCAGCTTAGGCACCGAAGTGGTGGAATGAACTTCCACTGACTGTCAGATCTAATTTCAGAAAAGTGATGATATGGGTCTTTAACATGCTGAAAGGCATCACGATCGCAAGATATAGCAGTAGAATACTGATATTTTGTCATGTAGCTCTAGTTTGGACTAAAACTAAAAAATACCCTTCAACTAGAGTGGCCGCATGTCACGTGCCGGCTAGATTGATTCATAAATTGGAAAAATTTCTGTGACATGGGGGCCTCACATTGTTGCAAGTCAGGCAATTTAAAATAGACAGTTGTGATGTTTGTTCAGTTTTATAGAGGAAAGTATATTATCCAGTATCAGAAACCACGTCACCACGTTTCTGATTATTGGGCTCTGAGCTTCCAGTACATGTTGGATACATGTTGGATAGCCTACCTCCGTCCCCATTACTTTTGAAAAATTGATTCATTTCCCCATTGCTGTCAACAAATTTTATTGCCCCCCACGTAATCCCCAGTACATTTCACAGCAACATCCAAGAATATGCACTCGTCAGGTCCACCAAAAAATACTTTTAAAAAAGAGAAATGTCCTAACAAGTAATTTAACTGGCTTTATGCAAAATGACATGAATAAATATTTTAACTGAAATCTAAACTTTATATGACCAAAACATTTAACACCAATTCAAACCTAAAAAATGCATTAAAAACACTTCTGTCCTGTTTGTTTCTTACTGCATGTCTTGGCTGATGGACTGTTGGTATAAAATCGTGCAAATTTGAACTTTTGCTTGAAATTCAACACAGACAAACTCAGAAAACTGTTTGCAGCGTTTTGTTGTATAGTGCCTCACTGTTGTCCCCTCAGTGAAAATATGGATCACCGCGAGGACACGTCCCTCCGTGCACTTTGTGAAGATGCAACATTTTTTCTTTCCCGGCTGTTTATCTACGTTCTCCATCTGTGGGGAGGGAAGGTACTTTAGAGCGCTGTAAAAGATGCTCGGGCCAAATAAGTGCCGGGCCTTTTCATTTCCTACCTTATCGGCATGCTGCTAGTATTTCATGTCAGCGAGGCTCGGGCTCGGCCTGCTGTCTCTACCACTGCCAGCGTTTCAGTCACAAGCCGGACGACCTTGAGGAAACAAAGCCCTGACAACAAAGGTGCAGCCCCCCTCCCTCCCTCCCTCCTGCCCTCAGCAGCTAAGGCGGAGGGAGGGCCGGGTGAGGGGGCGATCAATAACTCTGATCCTCTGAGCATTTGGTGGTGGGGGGGGGGGTCACTGATACCCTCCCTAAACAGAAAGTTGTGCCGCTGTGTCCCTCGATGCTGCAGGGGAGGCTTCTGGCATGGGGAAGTGCAGGATCCAGCCAGTCGACTGGCCATCAAGGTGTCATTTACAAACAGAAGTGCTTCTGTATTGCTCTGTAATGTTTATATGATGTGAGCCATAAATCCGCCGGACTACGGGAAGCAGAATGTCTTCTTTTGCTTTGTTGTACCATAAAAAGAATTCATTCAAAGCCCGAGACGTCAAGCGTGTTTGCTTGCACAGATCGATCGGTGCCTGGCTTGGTTGCAACACATGCCGGTTACAAATCTTGCTCCAGCTGGCGCCACCAGCATGTCACAATGACGTGGGTCTCAATAATCGACTGCAGTTTTCAGAATTTCATCCACATGAAATTCAACCAGGCCATTTTTCCGAAATCCATCAATATTATGTGTTTAAATTGAGGGGGAGCTGAAGGGGTCCCGGACAAACAAAGAGAATAAAGGGACCCCCCAAAAGACAGAGAAAATTGAACATGGGATGGGGGTCCATGTTTGTTTCTTTCAATAAAGTATGAATTTTCTGAATGTCATCCAATGAGGAGACCACTGTCTTTTTTACAGTTTCATCGTGTTAGATTACCGTGTCTGGATAAACCCAAAAATTCATTTCGTAAAGTAACTGTACAGTCTCAAACTTAAACTTTATACACCTTTGACTTTGTCAGAAACAGCAACATGCCATAAACCAACAAATATGATTCCGTATCCGATACCGCACCCTCAAGCAAATGCCGACACAGGTACCAATCCAAAATCATCTTTTTTCTTCTCTTCAACAACTAAACTGTTAATAACACATTTGTATGAATCTGAAATGGCTCTCTGCTTCCTCTAGTTACAAAAATTCCAGTATCGACACCCACATAGTGGACAGGGTGACCATTATGCACACATGGTAGAATCTCCAGTGGCTCTTTATCGGACATATTATACACCGTTTGGGTGTATTTTAATTCCGAGGGTAGTGATCAAGCTATGTCGTTGAATCACCTGAAGCATGGTGTTGGCATCCAGGATGTTGCGCTGAAGCAATCCACCTCTTATTTGGAAAACTGAACATTTTGAAAATGAATTTTTTTGCTCCTTCTCATCAACAATCACTTGTGGCGTACCTCAGGGCTCCGTCTTAGGTCCTCTCTTGTTCTCCTTTCACATCCCCCTTGGTTCCACCTTTCAGAAACATAGCACATCACTGTTATGCCAATGACACACAGCTATACCTTCCGCTTAAGTCGAGTGAAAACGGCGCATTTCAGCTCATTACTACTATTACTATGACTACTGTAACTCTCTCTGCTTGGGGATCTGTCAGTCAAGCTCGTCACGTCTGCAGTCAGTTCAGAATGCAGCTGCCAGGCTTCTCACAGGCTCCAAGAAAAGAGAGCATCATTCCTGTCCTGGCATCCTTGCCTGTCAGATACAGAGTCAAATTTAAGGTTTTATTATCAGCCTTCATTCTACCTCTCGAGCCCAACGGTCCTCTCATCAGATGTTTTTAGATGTTCCACACTCTCGGTTGAAGGCTAAAGGTAACCAGGCCTTTTCTGAAGCTGCTCCGAGACTCTGGAACAGTCCTTTCCTTAATAAAATATCCATCTTGGGGGATGACCAAGTCAAATTTTAAAAACCTATTTCAGTATTCAGTCATCTCTCTGTCTTGCTATCAGTTGTTTGTGTCCTTTTAATGTCTTCTTAATCTGTTTGTTTAAACCTTATAAGTTCAGATTTACAGACACAGAAACATCATTCAGTTTAACCTCAATAGGATGACTGGACCATAAAGTCCAGAAGGTTTAATCACATAAAGGTGTTTGATGGTTACAAAGTTTTAGTGTTCTTGTTTTGGGGAGAGTTAAAGATGTTTGGGGTTAAAAGAAAGGTTTTAAAAGTTTTGTGACATCTTAGAATTAATAGTTTAGTAAAACATACACAGACTTCTAAGCCTCTATTATGTCTAAAAATCCACAGTTCCTTCATGTCAGAAGATTCAGGAGAGACCTCATTAGAGTTAAAGCTGAAAACGTTGAGTCCAAGTTTTTGCTGATTGAACTACTGATTTGGTTTATAAGTTAAAATTGTATTCTAGTGTTTTTGAACCTGTCTACATGTGGCCCCTAAGGGGCGTGCAACAGTTATGAAATTCCAACTAAAACACAGTGATGCTCACAAATACCTAGTCTCATATGACTGGAAGTCTCTTGGTATGATACATTTGTGGACAGATTTGCCTATAGGGACTTAATCAACTAATCAATAAACCGTTGCAGCTCTACAGTCTTAACCCTCAGAAAACTCTGATTTCAGTAAATGTAAACGGTGTAAAACAGTCTAGAACTGGTCTTTGTTCTCATACACGCTCAGCGTTTGCTGCTCTTTCCGTTTGCCGCTCGGCCACTCTCCGGACCCCCTCCCTCTGCGAGTTTTCCCCACCCATTTTTGGGCGGAGACTATCCTGAAAGTTCTCCCATGGTTCTACGATCTTGTGTTTCTGTTTATTTCTAAAACATAAAATAAAAGAAATTTGATTTTGATTTTATGTTCATTTGCGTGTGATGCCATTTTTAAAACCCCAGCAGTGGTTATTATTATTATTACATGTATTTTAATTTACAATAACTTTGGTTCTATGTGACACAGGAACAACAAACAAAGCTCAGCATGACGTCTGACACCTTGAGCATCAACACAAACCAGGGGAACTTCCATATAAGGAGCTGTTTTGCTGTATGACGACGATTTAACATTGGATGCACTGCTGGCATTCGTGCTGCTCACGTTCCAAAGGTTAAAGTTGAGTGGGGGTACTGGCTGACGAAGGAACCAAGTTATATGCATTCGCCAACGAGCTGAATGAGTTCTATGCCTGTTTCGAGGTTAGCCAGGTGGCTGGTGCTAACTACAGCCTGACAACTGAGGAGGGCGACGTCATCAGCGAGGACCGGGTGATCAGCATCGCGGAGCACGATGTCCGAGCGGCGCTGAGGAAAGTGAACATCAGGAAAGCAGCGGGTCCAGATGGAATCACCAGCTGTCTGCTGTGTTGCTATGCTGACCAGCTAACAGGTGTGTTCACTGATATCTTCAACAAGTCCCTGGTGAAGCCCATGGTCCTCACGTGCTTCAAAAGATCCACCATTGTCCCCGTGCCCAAGAACAACAAGCCCCCATGCCTGAACGACTACCGGCCGGTTGCATTAACTTCGGTGGTCATGAAGGTGTTCGAGAGCCCTAGCACCACAGACCCACTCCAGTTCGCCTACCGGCCCAGCACATCCACAGAGGATGCCATCTCCCATGTCCTGCACACTAGTCTCAGCCACGTGGACAAGAAACAGGGTAACTATGTGAGATTGCTGTTTGTAGACTACAGTTCAACACAATAGTGCCCAGCAGACTGTTCACAAAGCTGAGGGATCTAGGACTCAACAGCTGTCTGTGTGCATGGGTGCTGGACTTCCTCACCAGCAGATCTCAGGTGGTGAGGGTGGGAAGGTGTGTCTCTGACAGCATCACCACCAACACAGGAGCGCCACAAGGGTGCGTACTCTCGCCACTGCTGTACTCCCTTTACACTTCTGACTGTGTGGCCACTCATCGTTACAACACCATTGTGAAGTTTGCTGATGACATGGTGGTGTTGGACCTCATCTCCAACAACAATGAGGCGGCCTACATGGACGAGGTGAAGAACCTGGCATTGTGGTGTCAGGACAACCACCTCCAGCTGAACGTCTGCAAGACCAAAGAGCTGGTGGTGGACTTCAGAAGGAGACAGCAGCGAGACTACAAGCCCCTCGTCATCAAAGGAGCTCCAGTGGAGAAGGTGCTGTCCTGTCGCGGTGTCCGCATCTCCTCAGACCTGACATGGACTGCTCACATTCAGGTCTAGGCCAAAAGGCTAGGCAGCGCCTGTGGCATCTCTGACAACTGAGGAAGTTCAGGGTCTCTCCAGTGATCCTTAGGACTTTCTACTCAGGCGCTGTGGAGAGCATCCTCACACAGAACATCACATCCTGGTTTGGGAACAGCTGTGTTCAGGACCAAAAAGCCCTTCAGAGATTGATCTGTGCTGCAGAGTGCTGCTGTAGGTCTGCTCTTCCTTCCCTACAGGACATTTACACCAGGAGATGTAGGTCCAGAGCAGCTCAGATATTAAAGGACTCGTCTCACCCCAGTAACGGACTGTTTCAACTTCTGCAATCAGGCAGAAGGTTCTGTACTATCATGGCCAAAATCAAGAGGAGCTTCTATCCTCAGGCCATTCGAGTCCTAAATCAGAACATGCCCCTCCTCCCCTCATAGCATTACCTTAAGGGACTGATACAGCACCTCACCATATTCACTGTCATATTCACTGTCATGTGTCATATCACATTCACTGTCATATTTTCATAAGTGTCTTCATTATTTATCATTACAACATACATGCTGCGACATTACTATGTTCACATTACTTTGTTTACATTACTGTTTACATTACTCTGCTTACATTGTGCTAACATGGCACAATGCACTTTAACATCGCACTTTGCACATTGTACATAGGCTCTGCCAGAACGGCTGCTACACTTACAAATTAAAAAACCTTATTATTTAAAAAAAAAAAAAAAGCAATCCTCTAATTTAGCTTACACATTTTACCTTATTTTGTGTTCCCTGTTTAAGTTGTTTTACTTTTTATCTTAGATCTGTGTTTTTAACTTTAAATTTAAAATTTCAAATTGTACTTATTTTGATAACTTTTTGCACAGTCATAAAATGAGTTGTTCAGGATACATTTTATTGCATGCTGTACTTGTATAACTATGCATGTGACAAATAAAGAATCTTGAATCTTGAATCCTGAATCTTATATAGTTGTACCAGTGGACACATACTGACAGGTCAGCGTTTATTACACACTTATATATGCATGCAGGAGTTTGTGCTATCCGAGTGCGGAACAGCCAGCCCTGTATCTCCAGCCCTGCATAAATAATAAATATGACCTTGCTCTGCAATGCTCTAATTTGTGTTGAAGCTCTCCATCATCCCATCCGGTCCCATCCGATGCTCAAACTAATTCACAGTCTGGTATCATCACCTCTTTTCTTGCTGGATGATGCTCGTTAAGCTTTCAGACGCTCACAAGGGGAGCTGAGGGTGTTTCTGTTGGAACAGTGCAACTCTGAGAGAGTGTTAGATTGGTCAGGGCCATATCTCTACTCTTAAAGGCCAAAACCAATGACTTAAATCGATATGATGGAATATCTTGAGACATTTGTGTTTCTATTTCAGGATCAATAGTTTCAGAGCAACAGCAGACATAGTTGAGAAGACGAAGAACCAGGAGAAAATTCTAAGAAGGAGAAGAACTAGAAGAACGAGGGGAAGACGAGGAAGAATATGAATATAATCTCATCAGTCTGGACGCTATAAATATAAAAGACGAGACACGCAGATACTCTCTGTATTGCCAAGACAGAAATATCTTTTGAACCGAGTGAGACATTCATCAGACAGATATTCAACATTGAGGAGATCTACTGATAAATAAAATACTGCTCCTTAATCACGGAGAACTTCTGGACTATTCTTCGAAGACTGACCCCATCCCCCACCACCCCCACCCCAACCTTGGCCGCACTTTAAGCAATTTCTTCTGAAATCAGTAAAATTTTCTGATTCTAATTCTGATTCTGATGCACAGAGAGAAAGAGAGAAGAAGGAAAATAAGAAGGACTGCAAGAAGATGATGACAAAGAACCACAAGAAGAAAAACTGTAAGAAGAACTTGAACTACAATAAGTAGGAGAAGAGGTAGAAGAAGAACCACAAGAAGAAGAAAGCCCTGGTACAGGCCTGAATGCACAGAGACAGAGATATAGAGAAAGAAAGAAGAAACAGAATAAGAAGGACAAGAAGTGGAAGTAGTCTGCAAGAAGAAAAACTGCAAGAAGAAGAACTTGAACTACAAGAAGTAGAAGAAGGAGAAGAGGTAGAAAAAATGCAAGAAGAAGAAGAACAACAACCACAAGAAGAAGAACCACAAGGAGAAGAAATAGGAGAAGGAGAAGAAGGAGAAAAACTGCGAGAAGAAGGAGAGGAACAGCAAGAAGAAGAACCGCAAGAACTGTGAGAAGAAGGAGAAGAATCACAGGAAGAAGGAGAAGAACAGCGAGAAGAAGGAGAAGAACTGCAAGACGAAGAAGAAGAACTGCAAGGAGGACCTACAAGTAGGACATTAATTAAGCCTCATAATCTTCACAGCCTGGAGGCCATAAATCGCCTGGATGTGAAATAAGTCGAACTTTCTGCATCTCAGACTCGGTCTTTATTGCCAGAGCAGAATTATCTTTAGAACCGAGTGAGGTGTTTCCCAGCGAGTGCAGCATCACACATAGGTATCGACTTCTAACAGTATGATTCCGGACACAAACGTGCTACAGAAGTTAATGAGTAGCAAATCTGAAAATAATTACAAGCATTCAGCATATTTAGATGTCCAAGTGTTTCCAAGGAGTTCCTAAGTTAACAATGAGACCAAACTTCACCTCAGCAGACAGATGCAGCTCCGATACGGTGAAAATATCTGAGCCATAGTGACAGTCCAGACATGTCCTCGAGGAGACACTGTTTCTATGGCAGAGAAACAAGAAGGAGGAGCCCTCTGGAGAGTATGTTCTCCAGCTTGGCCACAGAGTCTGGCAGTCTGCCTGATGGAAGACAATGGAATGACTGAACGTGCTTTATTCCCCAAAGAAAACTTCTGAGAAGCCATCACTGATGTTTCTCTTCCAACATACATGCACAGCTGGCTAAAGGGGCAACGGTCATATTAACTATGTAAAATGGACAATCTCCAGCCTAAATTAAAAAAAAAATCCAAACAAGCCTTAAAAATAGGAATAATTCAAGTAGTTTAGGACTCGTCCAGTTGTTTCACATGAAAAATCTTTCAGCATCTTTGACAGTTCTGTCAAATCCACTGGCATGCTATTGGCTAAATCTGACATCAAAGTATTGATAAAGAGATGTTTAGCCCTTCTCAGCTGCCATGTCATCCATCTTCACTCTTGTTTTTAGCCCATTTTAGTCAGGAAAAGGGCAATGAATCACTCTAAAGTACCATGCAGGGGTTTGATGATGATCTGTAGCTCTGCTTGGTCAAGCTGAAACTGACAAAGACCTCCAAACAGATAAACAAAACAGAAGTGCGGTGGGTAATGCTCAGATCTTCACCGCATGACTTGAACAGGTCTAAAACAACATCAATGAGTAAACAAGCCTCTCAGGGCCCGGATGAGGTTACGGAAAGGGATCCTTGACGGAGAACATCATGGTGAAATGATCTGAGAAGCCTCTAGATCAAGAGATTTGGTGTGATGGTCTGTCAAACTGGGACAGGAGATGGATAGAACTCCAGACCGTTCGGAAAATCAGGTCCAGACATCATCCAGAGATGCCCCTTCACACATGAAGCAGGAAGTCGTCCATGTCAGACAAGTTCTCACCTACTGGAAATCCTCTGAATCGTTTAGGTGAAGGGCGAAGTCTAGGTAGGAGACAGGACATGATGCACTCAAGTAGCTGGTTATTAATTTGGCCATAAAACAACTGACTCTCTTGCCCTTCCTTGAATCAGCCTGAGGATTTCCATGTCAGCCCTCACCTACAGAAGCTCCTGAATCTCCTTGTCTTTTCAGTTAGATGTTTGTATTGGTGTCTTTGTGTATCAAACTCTTCTTCACTCTTTTTCAGATATTTGTTTTCTTCTGTTTTCATGGCAGTCACACCCCCACTAGCTTACTCTGCAGAAAGTGATCAGCTTTGTTCACACAAAAGGGGGGGGGGGGGGTAATAGGCTGAAGCCTGGCTGCTTGTGCACCGTATGTTGCTGTAGAAGCCACGATTGTAACCTCACATTGTTACCCACAGCTTCACAGAGACATGAAGGTGTAACAAATTAAAATGATGACTTTCAGTTTGTTTTAATTAGCAGCTTCTAGGTATGCATATATTTTGCCTAGAAGAAACATGTTTGAGGCTCCGAGTCCCCGGTTTCAGCATCAACAATACACTTTTACATATGCATGTGTGATTTCAAGCATCTGTGATCTTTTAGTTTCAGTTTTGTGCTCTGAGCTAAGCTGTGGATGTCTAAACTAAATCAGATAAATTTATTTTTTTAAACATTTTCCATAGTAACAAACAGTATCCTTTTTAAAGGGCTTTGCTGTGTGAAGTGGCTTAAAAAGACAAAAGTTTCTGAATACCAAGAAATAGCCTGAATATCTAAAAACTATTATAAAACTAGAATCCCGAGAGATGAAAAGTCTTTCCACAGCATCGTTGATTATAATGCAGTGCGATGCTCAACAGCAGCACAGCAAAGTAAAGCAGGTCACTTAACCTCCAACGCATTAAAGCTGATTTAAAAACAGAGAGGATTTGGCTTACACAGTCAAAACAGTAAAATTATGACTTTGATAACTGTGTTTTCAAACGCAAGCTGCAAAGGTCAGTCCGATACGCCCCCCCACCCCACCCCCTGATAAATTAGTCTCTGTAAGCACGAGAGTCGACATGACCTCATCTGTGTTCTTCTTTACTGCAAAACATTCAGATCAACACTTGTGGTGTAGAAACACCTCCGCAAGAGAGAAAACCAGATTATGCGAGACCACTTCTTCCTTCCATGATACTGCTAATGATACTCAAATCCTGACATACATTTTTTATTCTTTATATTATAACTGAAGCATTTTAATTAAGACAGCTAAGTAAAAGCACTGCTCAAACACGCCACTTCAAAATATGGTACAATTGTGTGAGAAACGGGGCTAATCTGTAAAGCCATGTCGATGTTAGGGACACATGAATAGAGACAGCAGATTTTTGACCTTTTTTTTATTCTGGTCATTCTGGGTTGTTCAATTTATGTTAATTAGCAGGTTTTTTTCATTTCAGAAATTAAAATGCCAGTTGAGTACAATATCTATGATATTGTGTACAATATGTATTATATTGTGTACTATACAATAATGTATAACATATTGCACCTTATAAAAAGTGTGAGAAATGTGCTATGAATTCATAATCATTCATCCCCACTTCCCATTATATCTGATCTCCAAGTCTCTGTTGACCTTTGAGTTTATACACTCCAGTGTCTTTACTGTTTGGCTATAAGCTGACCTCATTAATGATGTGTATGGAGATCCACTACTAAACTGGTCCCAGTTCCTGCCTGGTTCCTGCTGAACTCTGGAGGGTCTCCTGTTCAGACGG
>JBBPCZ010000089.1:5174663-5186812 GCA_037974445.1 Brycinus macrolepidotus
TATACATACACACACACAAATGTTTGTATGCTAATATACAAGTAATTAAAATATAAAATAATTATAGCCACACAACAATGTTGTGTACAATATAATAGTAGAGTTATAATACAATAGACTAAAGACTATGAAGAGAGAAGAAGAAAACGTACAAATGTACTGAAGAGAGTACCTTCAATGTAAACAGTTATAGTTGTGCACTTTAACCTATTACCCAAATTTCCCTTTTTCGGTACATATTTAAATTCGTCTTTATTGTTTGTATTATTTGTACGTTGTATTTTGGTATTTATGGACATTGTATTTCATGCATATTGCTGCTGGTCTCTCGGAGAGCTACCAAACAAGTTTCATTGTATTTTGATACAAAGACAACAAAGTTTATCTTATTGCACACGGTAAGACGGTTGTACATAATAGATAATGATAAGTACATAATGCACATAATGTGTGAAACATGCAATTTGTCTTGATGCATTATTACTGTTTCTGGTGCATTATTACTGTTTTTGGTGCATTATTACTGTTTTTGGTGTATTATTACTGTTTCTGGTGCATTATTACTGTTTTTGGTGTATTATTACTGTTTCTGGTGCATTATCACTGTTTGTGGTGTATTATCACTGTTTCTGATGTATTATTTCTGTTTTTGTCAATGCCTGCTGCTACAAACAACTGAGGACACTCCAGTGTGTACCTGTATATATATTCACGGTGCTCATCCGTATATATTTCCAATATATACATATATATACATATATTCAATGTTCACACACATATATATATACTTATATAGGTTCATACACACACACACACACACACACACACACACACACATATATAGCGAAAACACAAATGTTCATATTTATATTTTTGTATTATTTGTATAGTGTGTTTTTATACTGTACTGTTGTGTTGTATAGTTTTTATTCTATTGTTTTGTTGCTCTTACCTTTGTTCTGTCCACTTTCTCCCATGACAATGCAAATTTCCCACCTGTGGGACTAATATAGGTTTATCTTATCTTATAATGAAAATAAGATAATAAAGATAAACCCGATAATAAATTGCACAACAAAGTATCGTTAGGTTTTTGCACAGATTATTGTATGGGTGTGTGACAGTGACATCTATAGATATTAAAACGTTTCACCATTTGAACATCTACAGATCTACAGGGGGTCGTTTAAATAAAGCAGGACTGCTTCCTCGCCAAGCCAAATAAACCGCATTAGCATGAGCACTGCGTTCGCTAGGTCTCCCTTTGCACAAAGCCTTTGCTTTTTATTTCCTTTCCCTTCTGAACTCGCTCCCTCCCTACAAACTCCCCTCTCAAGGACTCGCTCACAGCGGGGGCTCTGCCATGAAGAAAGTGGGCCGATGGGGCACCCGTTCCCAAGGACTGTCAAACGCCCAGCCAAATTTACTCATTTCATCCGGGCCCATTACTTTATAGAGCGCAGGGGATAAAAAAAAAAAAATAGATGAACGGAAACCAATTAGAGCGCCATTTTTAATAGCATCCTACAATGGACTTTTAATGCTCCCACAAGACTCATTAATAAATTCAGAACTTTCAGTCACAAATGATCTGCATGGCCTTTCGTAAAACAGGACCGTGGGTGCCGTTTGTGCATCTGCTTGCATAAAAAGGAAAAATTTGTTAATATCAGTATAACTTCCCAAAGGAGGAGGCATTAAGCAAATTATCATGTTGCTTCGTGTTTCAGGAACAGCAATAGTGACACCTGGGCACCAGTGAAGCCCAGATATGCCCAAAGCTATAATCTGGATGAATCAGATTCACAAAACTTTGCCCATATTCCAAATGTAGATCATCAAAAACTTGTTTCAAGTCTTTAGCTTTGTGCAGGAGTTAAAAGGCCAATGTAGCTACTAACTGGAAGTTCACGTTCACTCTCCTCAAACCAGGAATGAAGGTTCCTCAGTGGTTCTTGGCTTGAAAGTGGTTCTTAGCTTTATAGCATAGCTAAAAACAACAGTAGCCATGGTAAAACCTGATTTTTCCTTGTAATTTTATCCATTTTTATAGATAACACTAATCGGGCACGCAGATTTCATGATGCCAACAGATGGCGATAAATTTCTATAGCTTGTTCCCAACATTAGCTTGTAGCGAAAGGGCTTTTAAAATGATGCCACATAAAAACACATTTCTTTTTGATGGACAGATAGATAGATAGATAGATAGATAGATAGATAGAAAGATAGATAGATAGATAGATAGACAGATATCTTTATTGTCATTGTATACACAGCTATACAATGAAATTTCAATGAGCTCCACAGAAAGTGCATATAAATAATGTATAAGAATTTACAGGATAAAGATATGTATATACATACATACACACATATACACACATTTACATATATACACATATATATATATATATATACACACATACACATATATGCACATATACATATACTCATATACACATATAATACCTATATTTATATATAAACACATACGCATTGCATGTTCATGATTGCACATAAGAGGTTTGGATATAAAATCTTAGGAGTGAATGTTTAGTGTTGTAATGTTCTTGTGTTGTTTTACTTCACAACTTGCTAAATTTCCGTTTTTCCAAAGTTCAAGCCACCTTTTAGTCCAGCAGGAGTGTAAGCGCTGGTCAGCTGATATTAAGCTCCAGGGTTAAAGCTCTTTCCCCTCACAGCTGTATTAACACAGGTGAGTAATCCGCTCCTGAACCCTCTCTGTCCCTTCGCCGTCCTCCACTTCACTCCTGAAAACCAGGGCCGTCCTCCTCCCCCCACCTGCAGCGAGGCCGCTTGGGAAATCTACAGATACACAAGCACCCGGAGAACCATTGGTGGTCCGGCCAGTCAACTGACAGCCAGGATTTAGCTCTCATCAAGCCGAAATGGGTTTTAATTAACAGATGGAGTTGATCCAGGACTCTCTAGCTCTGATCCTGTCAGATGCTGGTGATGGAAGCTGGGGGACATGAACAGAAGGGGGGTAAATTACTTCCACTACAACACCTCTGTTCCCTCCCGAAGATCCTCAAGCACCAAGCACGATCCCAAATGCCACGTGAAGGCTGGGAACAGTGCGAGTCAAAAGTCTGGAGCCACCTGACTCAACGTTCATGATCTTCAAAGCATTTTGATGACATGCTTGACATTTCTCAACAAATCAAAATGCCTATGGAAGAATATAAAAAATGTCCTTTTTGCCCTTTGACAAGAAGTTTTCAGCTGAACTTCTTCAAACCTACAGAAGCATTTGACGGTTCCATATGAATGTGGTTGAGAGTGTGTGAAGGTAGAATGATGGAAAGGCCTACAGTTTAAAAAATAAACACCTAAACCTACAAAGTTTTCTTTGAAGAAAACATCTTAAAGACCAACCCACTGACAGGCCAAACCCCAGACAGTACACATTTTAGAGAACCAGTGCTTTAAGCAACCAAAGATGGTTCTTCTGTAGCTTATGTTCAAGGAACCCTTTTCTGACACTTGCATTTTAGGAGTATCCTTTGAAGAACCAGTTCTAAAAGATCGTTTGAAGAACCTAATGGGACTTTTGTGATGGGACATCTCAGTATAGTGACCATTTCGGGTTTACGGGTAGACTTTAACCCTTAGAACAAAGAGTGTATTAGTAAAATCTGATCAATCTGAACAAATAAAAACAATGTAAAACAGTCTAAAACTGGTGTTTGCTCTCCTACACGCCATTTGTGGGCGGAGACTATCCTGGAAGTTCTCCCGGGTTCAAAGATCTTGTGTTTTTTTCTGTTTGTTTCTAAAACCTAAAATAAAAGAAATTTGTTCATTTTCGTTCTTTATGGTCATTTGCGTGTGACGCCGTTTCTAAAACCCCAGTAGTGGTTTTTATTATTACATGCTTTTAAAGTACAGTAACTTTGGTTACTGTACTTCGAACTTCCATATAAGGAGCTGTTTTGCTGTATGACAACGATTTACCATTTGTTGCGCTTTCAGCACCGATTCATCTTGCTTGTGTTCTAAGGGTCAAGCCAATCCTCAGAGACCCCAGACAGTCCACATTTTAGTTGCATTGGAGAAACTAGGCTTTAAGCAACCAAAGATAGTTCTTCTGTAGCTTCTGTTCAAAGAACCCTTTTCTGGCACTTGAATTTTAGGAGTGTCCCTTGAAGAACCAGTTCTAAAAGATCGTTTGAAGAACCTAATGGGACTTTTGTGGTGGGACATCTCAGTATAATGACCATTTTGGGTTTACAACGGGCTTTCAAGTGCTTCAGACGAGGCACAAACCCACAAATGATATCTCGCTTACACGTAACATATCACGAGCGATGATGACGCTCGACAAAACCCATGATCCGACTCGCCACAGGCCCCGTGTGTGCTGACACATGAACGCTTTTATGAAAAGACGATATGCGCAACAGCACACCATTAGCCCGGGGAAAGAGTCTCTGGAGTAGCCAAGTAGAAATCGAAGCCTCTCCTTCTTCTTCTTCTTCTCATTAGACGACTAAAGGAAGAGAAGCAAACCGCTGAGCCTGTCAGCGTCCATCCCCCTCCCCCCTTCCCTCATTTTTGATACACTGTGTACATGAGGCACTTTGAATATTGATTTGCTCATAATCTTCTTCAGGGTCAAACATGACAAGCGCGAACTCGTTACGCTCTCTTTGAGCCGCTTTCGCCAGAGATTTCGAGGCTTTGAACTGAAGCCTTGGTTTCCGCTCGTTGGTTGGTTTCCTCACAAAGGCTTCTTGCGGAAGGTACTCGCCTAATATTCTGTTTGTTTATGCATCATGCGTGTTGACAAGCATTGTGCACCTGTCATATTCCATATTTCATAATCGTGGCAGCAAGGCAATATGGTGTGTCACCTCGGTCCACGTCAATGGGGGAGGGGGTTAAGAGGAGAAATAAAAAAGCCTCTTTCTCCCACCAGACGAAAGACGAAGGCTGCCCGGGAGAATGGTTCCCGTTTCCCGTTCCCCCGGGCAGCTTCGGCAGCCTTCGTCTTTCACCTGGTGGGAGAAAGAGGCTTTTTTATTTCTCCTCAGAACCTGCAAAGAAGACCGTGGCCTGCTGTGGCCGTATGTTTTTGTGCTGAACCGCCAAGATTCGCTTTGTGCCGTGCCTTCGGGACGGACGACCTGTGCTTGGAGATGCTGAGATTACAGTAAAACTGCACTGCATTCAGTGTTACCATCGCTGGGTTCAGACCTTTGTAACACATGTCTCCATATAAATTTCTGCATCGATTCATCCATGCAATCATCTGTGTCTCCATTTCATTCATCTTCAGTCTTCAGTATATCAATTTACATATATATATATAAACAGCCATGGAAAAAAAATAAGAGACCACTTTTCCCACTTTTTCTGTTCACTGTTTGTACAATTTGCGGCAGTGTGTGTGTAAACTGCACAGGTTGCTATTCTTTTCTGAACTATTGCAGTGTGAGCTGTGAAAAAATAAGAAATGCCTCCATATGTGCTGTAAGTGCAGTAGTGTTTGTATAGCAGCAATTCTATGTGCTGAATTCCAGCAGCTTCACTCCTGATTCAGTTTCTGATGGGATGAACCAGAGCTCACACATGCACACACTATGCTCTTAACATTAGTATTTTAATTGTTGCAACTGTAAAATAATGTAAGAGTGTTGTGTAGTTTAACATTTCCAAGGTATAATGAATTTCGAATCAAGTGTGGTCAATATTGTATAAAACAATAGTGACCTGCACGTTTTACACAGACACACTCCCACACATTACAAAACCAATAACCAGAAAAAAAAATTATGCGGTCTCTTACTTTTTTCCATGGCTGTATATATATATATATATGTATATATATATATGTGTGTGTGTGTGTGTGTGTGTGTATATATGTATACACATATCCATCCATCCGTCCATGCAATCATCTGTGTATTCATAATTTCATCAATTCATCTATCCATCAGCAATCTTCCATAAATATATTCATCCAACCATTCATCCATCAATACATCTATTCAACCAGTCATCCATCCATATTCATTCATCCATCCATCATCTATCTTTCACACAATATATTCATCCATCCGTCCATATAAATCCATACACATCCATCTAAACATTGTCTGCATATCATCCATCCATCCATGAATCCATTCATCCAGCCGTATGTATATAGATATATATATATATATATATATATATTCAGCTGCCATTATTTTACAACACACAATTTTGACCTTTGCAATACTGATATTGCAGCTGAAGAAACAAGACACAATATGACAATATAGAAGTCAACTAGTATACTATACAATATATATACTACATGACAATACTACTATTTTATCCCTGATGTTCCACACTGGGTAAGTTAAGGAAGAGCACATTCTATTTAACAACAGTTTGGTGGGAAACGAGGAAGAAGAAATGACGTTGTGAAAGAGGAGTGATGAAAAAAAACTGGAAGTCATGATTCTTCCAAGAAAAATCTGTCTTATCTGAGAGAAATCCCTGGAAGGATTCTTGCTTTGGAGCAACAGTCGTGTGATTAATGGCTTTAATGATGAGAAATGTAAAAAAAAAAAAAAAATGCAAACTCGGCAAGAAGTGGATTTTTTTTTGTCCATAAAATGTGTGCATCCCATAATTAATGAGGATGTAGAGTCGTCTTGTTCGCCCTTTTTCCAAACAGATACATTCTATGATATGATAAAGAACTTTCTTGCGGAAGAAGACAGCGGTTCTTCCAATGTTCCTGCTCGGAGCTGCGGTCTTTACTGCCTTACCTTATCTTTTAATTACCTCCGACGTTCTGCGGCTTTTTTTTTTCAGAGCCCATTAATGAAATTAGAGACGTAATGGAATTATTAGGGGGCAGAAAATGAGCATGCCAATGAGCATACCAATTTTCAGATTCAGTTAACCCCTGTATACACTCTCTCTCTCTCTCTCTCTCTTTTTCTGGATAGATCTCGCTCAACCATGTGTGGGACCATGTATGATTACAGTGTCGTATTTACACGTGTGAGCAGAGAAGATAACAGCCATTGTTTAATTCGGCTGCGTCCCGCTGCAAAAGCACTCTCGACAAAGCTGCCGACGCCGCTGACTTTGACGTTCATTGCTTTGCGGTCTCATTAAGCGCAAGAGCGCAGCTGCTACAAAGTCTGGATAATAAAGGACTCTGGGGGGCTTTGAAATGTATTACCTCAAGATGCTTTCGCTACATACATTAAACGAGAAGCAAAAAAAACGTGGAATCAAGCCGTATTACAGCAATTACTCTCGGATTCAGACACTCCGGAGCACATCATCAATCAAGCACGGACAAAACACGGTCTGGGAGCCTCTGAACTGGTCTGAACTGGGAAGAGCAATGACTTGGGCTTTAATGTAGCTGACCAGTTAGAGAGGTTTATAAGAAACTGAAGATGATCTGAATTGATATTTAGATAATACAGGGTTTAACAGGACTGATCTCCCTCAAGAACCTTTCAGTTGATCAATTGAAACAACTTAAAGGAAGCAATTAATATTAATTGTTATGTTATATGGTATCCTGTAATGCAGCATTGCATCCCTCAGCCTCGCTACTTTTACCATTTGTGACCATCAGTAACTAATTCTTTGGATGCTCACCGGATTTTGCAAAATTTTATCCATAGGGGGTGCTGCAACTGACACGTTTCAAAGTCTCGAGACTTGCCTGTGCCAATGTCTTGTGATGTAAAGGTTCAAACGAAAATTCATACCCTACGTCACACAAAATTTAGTACAATTTCACCCATAGGAGGCGCTGCAATCTCGAAAACCGCGTAAGCTAAAATTTTTTAATTTGGTATGCTTATGGTTCCTGAGAGGTCCTTTAAATAAAGAACAAGAACAAGCCAATCCGAAACAATTTAAGAAGCTTTATGTTTAAGAAAGTATTCAAAATAGAGGAATTAAATTTTCTCCTGCTTCTCTAGGACCTGAACGGGCTGAGTGGAGGGGTGCTAACACGAGGGGTGGCGGCACGCTGCTCTCAGAAATCAAGTCTTCCAGCTAAAGTGCCTAATTATCTGTGAAGTTGGCCTGAAATTGTTTCCACCGCTTGGAGAGTCTGTCAAGCGGCTTTCTGCTGCAGAGCTTCATCAAATGCCTCCAGTCAATAAATCATCAAGCCAGCCAGGAGAGAGAGAGAGAGAGAGAGAGGGACAGAGAGAGAGAGAAAACCTTAGGAGCCTGAGCAAGAGAAACATGAAAACGTCCACCATGATGAACAGCATAACTCAAAAACCATCAAGTTCCCCAGACGAATGAATCCAGTCCAGAGTATCTGAAGTGTTTACTGGTCTGAATACACTCCTTATGGAACATCTATTCATTCCCTGCAAAGATCTACAGCTCCCTGTGGTCTGGGAAGCACTTTCCTGATGTGCTGGATAAGAATAAGAGCTGTGATGACATGCAGACACGTGGTGAACAGCTCAGAAGATGCTAATCAAGTCACAGGGTGTCTATTCTTTAACGTAAATGCACTCAAGGTCCATTACAGCAAGCATGAATCATGCAGAATGTGGCCCTGCACCCTGAGGCGGAGAATGAATGGCCAAATCTATGAGGAACGATTCCGCTCAGAGTGTACCATCTACAGGCAAACTCTTGTTCCATCATAGACCCCCCAGTGGACCAGGCATTTGCGCCTACACTTCCACAGCTTTTTAAAAACATGATGTGTATAATGAAGACAAAGACCAAAGGCTCCATCAAAAAGTTGATGCTGTTGTTTCATTACAAGAAAGACCGTGAGCTTCTCCGCAACCTTTTAAATGTTGCTATTCCATGGTTGAGGCTCAGGAGACAATAAATGGCCTGGATCTCTCGAGCTGGCCCCCTCCCAATACCTCAGCCTGAAGCTGGTCATGCTCATGTAACAGAATTAGCAGTTAGTGTTCTCCTCCAAGCGTGTTAATGTTGCTAGCCCTCACCGTCCTTGAACATCATCATGGATCATGAAGAGTGCTTAAATAAATAAACGAATAAATATTAAATGTGTAGTCAATGGGCATGCCTTACTTTCTGGCTACTCATTTTAACAAAATGTCAATGCATTTAATGGTGAAACTCTCCGGCAAGACAGGCAAACGTCCAAAACCTCTTTTGCTCCGTTCCTCCTCAAGCCTCTTCACAAAGAGATTAACAAAACAATGATTCTTTTGAAATTTTTCCGCCCTCACCAGACACAGGTCCAGCTGTCTACCTCCCTTATAAACTTCCCATTCAGAGGCTGTCGAGTTAAGCCTGCCTCATGAGGAAGCTCCTCGACTCTGCTCCGCTGATCCAAAAGGTCAACATTAATAAAGCAGGCTCTTCTTCGGAGAGCTGCGCTGGCCGAGAGGAGCCTCGGCAAACACTGGTGAAATGAAGCTGAATACCAGAGGTTGGCACCCGCCATGAAGCCTCTTAAAGAAACACTTGCTCCGTGGGGTGGATTGCAGGCCCTCGGACTGAATTATGCCGTCAATGGGGATTCATCTGCTCAAGCTAGGACAAGGCTTAATGTGTCTCCGGGAATGTCAGCCATATAAGCCTCGGCAGTATGGCTTAGCACTTCTAAACTCGATCTCATGCCACGTTTACAAACCGCTTCTTGAGGAAAATGGGCTGCTCCAGCGGTCAAAACAGCTTTAATTAATATTGAGTTAAAGGATTGGGTCTAGGGCTGAATAATATATCGTTTGTTAATTATTATCATGATATAGGCCAACTGACGGAATGCTGAAATACGTAAATGAACCCTCAAACCAATCACAATGTTTCCATTTGCCCTCCAATTTAGTCATGGCCAATCGCTGGCAAGGTCTCCCCGTCACTCAGTGCTACCAAGCTGGGAGGGTAAGGGTGGCCATGTGCTTCCTCTAAGATGTAAACTTGACTGGACAGCTCAACACGCTTGGAGGAGAATGCTAACATCATGTCAGCTAACAGACGCCCACATTGGCTAGCATCACTGGGAGTCCCTTGCTGTGACCATCTTGATCAATGCAAACATTTTGATGAAGTTTAATCTTTAGCTGTTATTGATTCATCAACCTTTTAACAGAAATATCTTCCAATTAAGTCCAATTCCAGCCTACCAGGGCTGCCCTAATCACGCTACCACCACTGGCAAGGGGAAGGCCAGCCCATGCTTTCTTTAAGTCATGTGAGAGCCACGTATCTTTACAAAATGCCAAAATGCAACCGCTCAACACGCTTGGAGGAAAACACTAACCTAATTCTGTTACAACGGCTTACAGACATCTGTGCTGGCTAACACCATGGTGAATGAAGGGAGAGGGAGTGCCTTCCTACCCACCCAACTGGGATCTCTTGGATTCCCAGCCATGGATAGAAGACTTATTGGTGATGGAACTTGTGATCTACTGATAATAGGGCCAACACTGCAAAGCTCATATTTTGTCCAATTTGTGGCTTCCTAATAGGATAATATCACTACTGGATTTTTTTTTATGGTTAAAGACGTCTGCAAATGCACAAAGATGCCCACTGGTGCAGGTGCATCCTTGTTTTTTTAGCTAGTTTGTTAGTAAGTGGGATCTATCAGCAGTAGTGATAGACTTGAAGAGCTCATCTACGGCTAAAGGATGTCCAGACCTCTTCCTCTGAATTGGAAACACTGAAGCAGTTAATCTAATTGAAATGACTGAAACAGACAGGTATGTTGAACTCATCTCTAACCAGGTGCTCAAGCCAGATATTGGATGTAGCCTTTATAGCTCTTTTGGTGTTCTGAGGCATAGTTTCCGTGCCACACTATAAGGTGTAATGAGGCTGTGAATGCTACATGGAGGTATGAAATCGATCATGATGAGGGATCTTGTTCTGAACATCGGCACAAACACTCCACCTGTAGACCCAAAGCATGACAGTCTTCATTAAACTGAAGTTACTGAACTATAAATGTGGAAATATAACACAACATTACCGCTAAAGATGGAGAAAACGACATCATAACTTTGCATTCCAAGCGTACACGTACATAGTGTGATGAGATGTTTCTCCATGGGCCACATATAGCAACAGAGTGTAAGTTACTACAAAAACAATACAAACAATACAATAAATAAACACAACAACAATGTACAGTGCTGTAATGTAATAGTATAGTCTGAACAGGATGTAAACCTTCCAGATGGAAGGTGATATTGCACAAGAGACAGTTAGCAGCATTGAACCACACCGAGTGAGAGTAAATTACATGCTTATCAAATCGAGTAACAGGACATAAGTGTGTCTGTTATGGCAGTAAACAGAATATATGAAGGATTAAAACAGTCCACGTAGAAACCGTTCTCCCTCATATCCCCTTGATGAACTTCATTTATCATCTTCTCAGACTCAGAAGCTTCATCATACAATGTGAAGCAGCTCCTGGTAGTGTTTTGAGGGCCAAGCTGGCACAGCTACAGCCTTCTGATTGACTATCGGCCCGTCCACATTTACACACTCCTGTTTTCTTTCAAAGCAAGATTAAACGTCTTGAGGAGTTTCCTTTGATGTGTTTGATGGCCAATAAGCGAGACACCTTCACGTATTGTCAGGCGGATAATTACCCCCCCCCCCCCCCAAAGGTCTGCTTGAGCTGTAGACCTGTTTTATAACATGTCACGCAAAAACAGCGGCCTGTAAGTGGTCGATTTGCACGTCAGTCAAATGATCCCTTCCTGTCCGAGTGGATGGTTCTTGGCCCATTAACCAACAAAAAGAGCTTCAGACTCAACAGGCCTCCATTTAGACTGATGACACACTACATCTAAGAGAGAATTTCACTGATTTTTCCAATTTTATGCATGATTTAATCAGGAGATCAGGAGAATCTTACCAACTTTACAGTGGTGGAGATACAAACCAGCTGAGGAACAATGCAAATATAATCATTTTTAACCTCCTCACAATTACACCTACACACTTTTCATATGTAGTGTTGTTCTCTAGGGAAAACATCCTGCACCTCTCTACCATGAATGGATTTTAAAAAACACATCTTAGGTCAAAACCTTCTCTACACGATGACTGTTTGAACTCATCCTGAAAGTTCTCCCGGGTTCAAAGATCTTGTGATTTTTCTGTATGTTTCTAAGACCTAAAATAAAAGAAATTTG
>JBBPCZ010000089.1:5206921-5218208 GCA_037974445.1 Brycinus macrolepidotus
ATGTTTGTATGTATATGAAAAACAAACCAAAAATACTAATAAATGAATACACAACAACAAATCTGTTAATAACGCATGTCTGAATCTGAAACAGCTCCCAACTTACTCTAGGGGGCGCTGTGTAAGTTATAAAACTGTAGTGTCTGCACCCATATGGTGCAGTACTTAAACTAGGGTTCAAACTACAGGCTGGGGTGAATAATTGTGGTTGACAGTGATGATTATGGGTCAGTTTTTAAATTAGGGGGTGGGACAATACCACTTTTTCGGGGCCAATACCGATACTGATACCACAAACTCGAGTATTTGATACCGATACCAACTCAATACTGTTTTTTCCTCTCTCTAAAACAACTAATCTGTTAATAACACATCTGTCTGGATCTGAATCTAATGTCTTATACTGATACTGATACCACAACCTTAAGTATTTGATACTGATACCAGTCCCATCTTTTTCCCTTTTCAGCAACTGATCTGTTAATAACACATCTGTCTGAATCTGAAATGGCTCCCTACTTCCTCTAGGGGGCGCTGTGTAAGTTATAAAACAGTTTCTGTACCCACAGAGGGCAGTACTTAAACTAGGGTTTAAAATACAGGCTGGGGTGAATCATTGTGGTTGATAACGATGATTATGGGTCAGTTTTTACCTAGGAGTGGGACAATGGCACTTTTTCATGTCCGATACCGATACTGATACCAGAACCTTAAGTATTTGATACTGAAACCAATCCGATACCATCTTTTTTCCTTTTCAACCACTGTTAACATCTGTCTGAATCTGAAATGGCTCTCTACTTCCTCTAGGGGGCGCTGTGTAAGTTATAAACTCCAGTTTCTACACCCATATAGTCCCAGTGTGTCCATTCTGGAGTTCTGCACACATGGCTGAGTCTCCAGCGGCTCTGTGTTGGACGTCTTCTACACATTTTTTGTGCAGGAGTCTGTATTTTAGTGCACTATGTAAGGAGCAGGGAGCCGTTTGGGATGCAGACCTGTTCCTCGTCTGTGTTACTCGTGTCCTCATCTGTGTGTCTCTTTATGCCGCATTGAGTTTAGTTCAGCGTTTATACGTTTGTTCAGACTTTTTCTGACATCAGATTCAATGATTTTGTCCTGTATTGGACCGATATCGATACTGAGTACCGTATCGGTACACCCCTACCTCTGATTACATCTTGAGGCTCTTCCAGGCATAAAGCCAGATGCGAAATTAATGTGTGAGGCCTTTATTAGTGCTAATCGTCCAGAGCGATTCTCAGTGCTGTTATGGTGATGGAGAAAAGTGGGTGTGGCTACATTATCCACCCCCAACGAGAAAAACAGGAGGGTGTGTATTATAATGGAGTTTAATGTTCCAGAATAAGATTGTGATGTGTAAAACGTGAGAGAATAAAGCGACGTGTGTACAAACAGAGGTGGAAAAGGAAAAAAAAAAAAGCAGAGCAGGCTGCGCATTTGTAATTGGAACAGCTTAAAATAAGACAGGCTGTTTAGATCACAGCAAGTGCAGCGCCTATGGCAAAGCTGCAAGGGGTGTTTAGGAAAATACACCCCCTCGCTCGCCAAAACACACAAACACGTAAACATACACTCGTATTGCTATTCTCATGGGGACCCAGCTGTAGCTAAACGCTGATACAACCGAACTTAACCCAAAACACAAACTTCTTCAAACTAAACCTGCATTTTTTGAATGAAGACAAGCATAACAAACTGCCCACCAAAAATGTCCCCAATTTTTTACACATACGTTCATTAAAGTGACACTGTGAGTCTGGGCATATCCCTCATGGGGACCTGAACATGCGTATTTGTATACAAACCCACTCAGCGCACGTCATTACACTAAATATAACATTGAAGATCCCCTTTGCTTTAATGGTAAAATAGAATTAATCAGTGTTTTGAGCAAAAATGCACTGATCAAAAGGGGAACAAGACAGATGTCACTATATGTACACTCACAAACAAGTGTTTGCAAAATGCTTCCAGTCAAATTGTTAAAAGTAAGTTTTGTTAAAAGTAATTTTGCGCATTCTGCTAACTTTGACACACTTTCTACTCATTTGATAGCTTTAATATTGTCATAAATAAACAAATGAATAATAAATAAATAAATAAATAAATAAATAAATAGATGTGCATTAATAAATCAAATGCATCAACTTACACACATTTTATGTTTTTTTGTCCCCAGTATGTTAAAATTAGCCAATAAACAACAACTGTGCAGAAAAATGTAGGAAAACCCAAACTTTTGCACAAGTGTATATACAATCACACACACTTTCGCTGTACACTACTAAACAAAATTACCGTAACACCCACAACTGACCTTAAAAGTGCCCTTCGTTCAAACAGTGTCCCAAAATAAAACTGCGTTTTGGCCAATAAAGTTGCGTTTTGGCCAACGGGGACCATGGAAAATCTCCTCTTATGTACTCTTATGGGGTCTCCACACTTTAGTTCCTCCCTCACAACTACATCATTTACATACTATTTGCATGGCAGCTATTGATCAACTGATAGAAGTTACAACGATACAATAATAAGACTGTGGTTAAAACCAAACAGAAGTTCATTTAGAGTTATTGATGAGGTCCAAACTGGCATCATTAGCTGACCCATAATGACCGTCAAATTAGTTTAAGATGCATCTGGGGTGGAATTATATCAGCTAATGGCAGAATTAGGGTCTTTAAAGGAAGCAGTCTAATGGGGAATCTAATGGGGAAAGCCATCGCAGTCTGATGATTTGATACTCTCGAATCAATTTGCTTATCTGGTTTCAAACACTTTATTATCAAGAAAACTGGACAAATTTGAGGACTTTTATTTGTTGGTTATCAGATTGCATTACTAGATACATTGGTCATGTTGCTACATGCAAAAGAGATGTGTTTGGAACACCTAATTAGATACAAATGGAAAATTGTGGAAATTTCAATTATGGAATAATAGAATTACAACCAAGTTCCTTGTTATACAGAGGCTATACTGAGTGTAAAATGTCCTGTTTACACTTAGTACTTAAATGTGCCTCAGGGAATTGGATCACAACTGGACAGTCGAGACACATTGTTGTTTACATCTGTGTCAATCATACATCTCCAAGGCTTCCATGCATCAATATGCATTAGCATTTACACTACAAAACATAAGAGCTCACTTGGGTCCCAGGCTACCTTGGCAAGTTGTTTGAGTGATTGAATCATTTAATTTTGTATTTAGCGCCGTCCAATTGTGTTCCCATCATACAGGACACAATTTAACACCAAGGCCAAAGTCTGAGTTCTTCAAAAGTTTAGTATAATTCAACTAAAAGTCATTCAGAGAGATTTGATGTGATGTGGTGTCCAGTAGAGAAACCTACCAACTCTAAATTTACAGGAACCAGCTGTTCTAGCCATTTCTTGACATTTTATTTACAATCCAAAGTAACTGGTGAACCAATTGTGACTGTTTCATTTAACACCTTTTTGCTAGGGAGCTTTAAGACCAGTAATCACAAACCCTCCTCCTATTTACTAGTAATTCACTTAACTGTAAGTTATTTATCTATAGTATTCGTACCCCAGGATTTGTGTATATAGCATAGTGTATTTCATATTGACTTTTTCTGCTTTTTATTGGATTTTATTTCGATTTTATTTTATATCGTTCGTGTCTCTGTGTCTGTGCAGTTTGTAACATAAGCAATTTCGTCTGGGATCAGTAAATACTACAGATAAGTTACTTACAGGCGAATTACTAGTAACACAAACAGTGGTTATTGCTGTTATTGCTGTAATAGAGATCAGTAGTAGATCAGTAATATTGATATAAGTAGTGATATTTCACACGGTAAGACTATTGCACAGATTATTGTGTGGATGTGTGACCAAACCTTACATATGACTGTACAAGCATCTTGGTTTTTGTCGTAAATGCACTTACTGGCCACTTTATTGGAAACATCTACCTTGTAATTCTACTGATTCGCCACCTACATTATCACTGGGCTAGGGAAACACTTCCGACGTCTGGTTCCCTTCACCACCACTGTGAACAAGCGTCTATGGAAATTCACATCAAACCACAACGAACAATAAGAGTTTAAGGGATCTGAGCGCAAAGGAGCTTCGTCAGGTTCATCCAGCGCTCTGGAATAAGCAGCGTACGGGCGAGTTGACCCGCGATGACCAGACAATTTGGCTTTAAAGCCACACCGATGCATCCTGGGTGGAATTACGTAAGCTAACGATGGCAGAATGAGCGCATGTGAGCGTCTAACAGCTTCTGACACGACTCCAGAGGAGGAAGACATGGAGGACGCTTTTCTGTGACAGCACGCAGGCAGGGTGTAGCTGTCTCTCCAAACAGAGGTGACTGGTGTGTGTGTGTGTGTGTGTGTGTGTAGGTGTAGGTGTGTAAGTTTGTGTGTCTCGCAGACAGACTCCAGCGGAGCGGCCTAATTGGTTCTCCTGCTACCTCAGCATGGCTCTAAACCCCACAATGCCCAATCAGCTCTCAGCAAGCAAAGCCAGACTAATCCATCTACTGTCATACATGTTCTAGCAGCAGCAGCATCGTCATCGTCAGCGTCGTCATCGTCCCGGTCCCCCTCATTACCATATCGTTCTCTGGAGTGTTTCTGTTTGTAGGTATGACAGCTGTGATTTATGAGGTCACATCTACCTTGTTATTCTCTCGGAAGACAATTACTCCTCAGTTCAGAGGGATGGAACCCAAGTTTGTTTTGTTATAATGGAGAACCACCTGCTCCAATATTGGACTAACATCATCTCACACATAGTGAACCTTGGTGGTATCAAATTTGTATCAATCAGAAGTTAATTGCTTAAAAATGTCATCATTATCTGATTGATATTTGTAACAAGGGATTATTTCTCACGGCTATAAAGCAGTGGTCACCAAACCTCCTCCTAAGGCAACCTTTGATATCAGAATGGGATCAGATTTGTATCAATAAGAGAAGGTAATTGCTTTAAAATAATTTCACAATCTGATTGATATTTGTCACTTTTTTGGCCAAGGCCATAAAGCAGTGGTCACCAACCCTCCTCCTTTACATCTACTGTCCTGCCAAGCTCCAATCGGCATCTACCATGCTGCCACACCCCCTTACGTAATGCTCCAGCTAATCAGGGACTTCCTAAGAAGACCATTAACCAGAGCAGGTGTTGCAGATTGTGGTTGAAACTAGACTTCTCAAGTAGACAGAGCTCCAGGACCAGGGCTGCTGGAAAGCTTGTCCATAAAAAATGTGAAAGGGTGCATGCAAGTTAGGTACGCTTAATCATAACAACGCAATGACATTCTAGCTTATTGCAATATATAAGTAAAGCGCTAGTGTCACTTCTTTAATGTACTAACACGCATTGACGTCAAGCATGTCAGAAAACCACTTAAGCGGCTACGCAAATGACAGAACACTTGTTCAAGGAGGCACGAAACCGCTGGTGCATTTTGCTCCGCCAAAGTCAATTCATTGTTGCTCGTTCTCCTGCACTTTCCTGAGGGACGCTGCAGCGGGCCGCATTAACCCTCGGCAAAACAGCATGTAAACGCATTACACTCTGACATCTCGGAGACTGCGGGGACTCTCCGAGCCGGGGCTCAGGCTGCCGAGCGCAGCATTGTCTCCGGCACCTGGAGGGGGCTGGGGGTTTGGGAGGGTGGAGGTATACAGCAGGCAGTGCAAACGCCCCTCTAATCCCAGCTAATCTGCGGGGGAGAGTGTGGGGAGGGTTCGCGGAGATATGGATAGGCGTAATCTGAGCCGCAGAGGCACGCGAGATAGAACTGTGCTGAGACAGACAAAGAGGGATCAGGCTAATCTGAATTAGCTGGGAGGGAGATGGGGGACAGGGATGGGGACAAAACCAAAAATAGAGAGGTAGAACGTTATAACACTGGGGCGAAGGCTCAGGCTGGAAAAAAAATGGAACTGAAAAGCTTTTACGAATTAACCGAGCACTCAAAAAAAGGGTTTCTGAGGAGAGATGCCACAGGAGAACCACTTTTGGTTTTCAAAAGATGATTACCAACATTAAGAACCTCTATCTAACATAACATAAAGCTCCTATGCTAATTAAAACCAGACCCCTTTATAGTGTGTTTGAGGCCTCTCAGGGCCAGAGCCGACCGACCTCCTATCATGTGAAAATTTGTTCGAAGTTTCCCCAAGCAACGAAAATCTCGCAACAATAAATTGAAGCAGTGGAAGACAAAGCCTTTTGGTTATAAGGCTCATTAAAAAAAGGGCTAAAGGTACTGGTGGGGGGCCGCCATCCTGCAGCGTTTGGTGATTTCTCCACTGAAACACACCTGCAGAACCTGCTAATTAGCTGCTGAGCTGAGCGGCGAAATTACCGAACTGTGCTGGACAGCGGCCCTCCAGGACCTGAACCGAGTACCCCTGGTGTAGAGTTGTTCCCACATCCTACTATTGCTACTTTTAGCCCATTTAAAAAACACCCTGGGGGTCCATCATGGCACAGACGCAATGAAAAAGCCTCATCTTTGAAAAGCATGCTCTTTAGTGAGCCTTGTGTAGGGTAGAAAAATGCATGCAAGATGAAGCAGTTTTTTGCTTTTTTTGGGGGGGGGGGCGTAACTGCGTATTGGAATGTCAGATTTATTAATAATTGACTAAAACAAACAAAAAAATGTATTTATTTTATTCCCATAGTTGCTCCAGTCAAAGACTACTTTTCAAAAGAATGCAAAATTTGAGATTTCATGTTTAATAAAGGACCTGAATTCATCAATCAGAGATCGACATACCTAGTGAATGTGTGTGTGTGTGTGTGTGTGTGTGTGTGTGTGTGTGAGCTACAGGGGTTGCACAGCTACCCACCGTGTCCTCCGCGCAGCGAGGCAGGCGATCTATGGATGGCGATAGGCACTGAGTGGTGGTGCTTGGCCCCCTGAGCCGGGCGAGAACGCTGTGATCCCGCGGGGGTCTCCGAGCCTGCCGTGACCCTCAGGGCCAGGGCCAGGAGACAGAGGGCCAAGCGCATGCAGGGCAGCGGCTGCAGCCTCAGACCCCCAAGCATGATACTCCGAAAGGGCCGGGACAAGAGAAGAGGGGATGGGGGGTTACGGAGAGCGGCAGGACGCACTCAGGGGTGCTTCAGTGCACCCGGTGGCCCATGCTCCTTATGTGCACGACTGCACGCAAACACACACACTCACTCACACCCTTCGGGAGGAAAAAGAAAAAAATGCTGTCGCGATAATCCACAGAGAAAACAATCAACGATGAGAAAAATAACCTGTGAACCAAACGGGAGTCCTTTTCCCTTTGCTTTTCCTTCTGCTTGTCAGTCAAGGAAAATCCACAGCAGTTTCGCAGCCGAGGGGAGACCACTCTGAACCATGGTGGAAAAAGATGAGGAGAAAAAAAGAGCCAGAATTAGGACACTCTCACAGCTGGAGAGAGAGCGATCCGAGAGATCCGAGTCTACTCCTTCCCTGCTCTCTCGGTTTCCAAAACCCGCAAAACGGGAAAAGCTAGATGCCAAGTGAAACCTCCGCCAAACTCCCCCACTGAGACAAGCATCAGCTCCTAAAGTGCCGGGATGCACAGACCCAACCAGAGGTTTCTCTTGGAGGTTTTGAAGCAAGTTTTCCCAGCAGCTATAGGAAGATATCCAGATAGATCCTCCTCTTGCAGTGCATCCGAACTGTGATCTACATCTCCCTCCAGCCGGCGGAGGACAGGGACTTCACCTGGGAATAGATCCAAGAGAGAGGGATCGCGCCGTTCCGTCCGCTGAGCGGCACAAACACCTGGAGCCTGTGGCCACGAGGCATCGGCAATGCAGCTCCGGAGGTTTGTATGAAAGAGAGAGCAGAAGGAGGAGAGGGAGGAAGGAGAGAGGAGGAGGGAGGGGGGGAGAGAGTCTCAGCAGGCAGCAAAGGAGCGTCGGAGAGGGAGCGAGAGAGAGAGAGAGTGAGAGAGAGAGAGAGAGAGAGTGAGAGAGGGGGAAGCAAAAGAGAAGGGAACAGAGGGCTATGCAAATGGGCAGGCTGTATTCAGCAAATCAGGGGAGCCGGAGTGCATTGCAGAGGAAAAACAGTCTGTTTGGACACGGGAATGAAAACAAAGAAGGGAAGATGCAGCCTAAGATGTGCTCACTTCTCAGCCCTGTTTTTCTTTTCCTCTGCAAGCGAGAGATTTCTCCACAGCGCTTCTCAGGCTTAGATCCCGCTTTCTCTCCGCTCGCTCCTCTGTTCCTCTTCTTCCGCCTCGCTCAGAGAAGCAAAAGCAGAGGGAGGGAAGCGCGAGTTCCGCCACTTCTATCGCCTCCAACTTCAGAGGCGACTTTTCTCCAGAGTTGCACTTCTTCCTCTGTTCCGCCGTGCGAGTGACGGCCGGGGATGACGTCAGCGGCAGCTAGCCGCAGCCCGAGTAAATTCACACAGCCCACTCGCTGCCTTTACGCCAAGCACACACATGCACACACACACACACACACACACACACACACACATACACACACACACACACACATAAAGGCTTGTATGCGGCAATGAAAGCAGCCAGGCAGACTTGGCCAGCGAGCGCTGTCCACTGGGGCAAAATTGGAGGAATTCATCCTCGCTCGCTGGCTGAAAAGAGCATTCTCCCTCAAACAGTGCTGAGCAGAAAAGCCCAACTGGGTATTCATTGTGCAAATGTGTGTACGTGTTTGTGTGTGTGTTTCATGAGAACGGGGACTGTGGATGAGGTTGGAAGCACCAGGCTCACATCAGTACGGCCTGGGCTCAAAATCCCCTCGGACTGCCATACAGCCAATCACAGCGAGCACCCGCCTCTCACTCCATTCCTTCCCTCCATCCTCTAGAAGCACGTCGGCCACGGAGAAAGTCAACTTAGCAGGCATGACGCCCAACATGATGGCTCACGATCTTCCAATTCCAGTCCTTTTCATCCTCTCAAGTGTTTTGCATATTAGCTCTGAATCGGAATGAGATATTCCCAGGCCGTGGCTCCGAAGAGGAATTATTTGAACGTCAGAAACGCTTGGAAAGGAGGCACTCATCCGCAGAAGACTGGATGAAACGAAAACGGGAATCTGGTTTCATCCTATTAGCAGCCATGGACCTGCGTCTTGCACAGGGAGGGGATGGGATTGGGATTCGCTGGGATTTCTGTCTTTTCAGCTTTAAATAGGAAAACTTGCCCACTTCAGAGCGACTCACATAGTGATCTGCGACTCAGTCCAAACAGTGGACAGTAATGTCTGATCTGAGCCCAGGCGACTTCAGCACCATTAAGCGATGATGGTGCATCTGAGAGACACAACTGGAACGAGGTGTCACGACGTGTCCCCTGACTTTATGATGGTCCCTCATCACAGAGAAATAGCTCAGCAAGCTTGGCTGCCTGACCCTCTCTCTCCCTCTCTCTTTCTTCTCCTCTGTCACTTACTTGATGCTTCTGTGCCCCCTAATGGCCATATGGGAGAATTACAATGCAGTAGGCACAGAATGCTGTCTTACTGCTATGGTGAGAAATGCAACGCGCTCTCTGTGTTGTTCTGGAGGATGAAAGCAGTGGCGGCTGATCTTTTTGGACACAGGTGCAGAAACAAGTAGTGATAACTCAATACCAAAAAATGTTCATAAACTAAAACTGAACAATGATGCAGCCGGTGGTGCAAAGAGAAGGTCCTGGGTTTGATGCCCAGTTGGGCCAACCTGGGTCCTTTTTGTGTGGGGTTTGCATGTTCTCCCCATGTAATAGTTTCAACCAGGATCTCTAGTTTCCTCCCACAGTCCAAAGACCTGCACGTCAGATGGACTGGAGATGCTAAATCGCCCCTAGGTGTGACTGTATGTTACCCAGTGATGGACTGGTTACCTGTCCTGGATGTCCCACCTTTCGCCCTATGAGTGGTGGGATGGAATTCAGCACCCCCTGCCACCACCCTGGTTATAATGCTAATAATAATAATGATAATAATAACTTAGATTTATATAGTGCCTTTCAAAGAACTCAAAGTCACCTTACATAAAATAATAAGTCAAAGACCAAAGGCCTTAGAGAATAGGTGAAACCTCAAGTGTTTTTTAAAGATGTTCAGAGATGGTAAATTGCAGATTTCAGGGTGAGTTCCACAGAAAAGTGACTCTGAAAATGGACTGATAAACTAAACCTGTTCAAAAGTCAATATTACTTTATACTGAATAATACCAAATAGCTAAACATTAAAAGGGATTTACTCAATATTTCAAATGTTCTGGCTATAATAGAAAACTATGTAATGATAATTACATATTTAGAATCTGGACATCTGTCAACTTTATTGCTTTTTTGACTAAACAGTACATCAGTCTACACGTCTTTATCACTCTAAACTCATCTAACACTGATTTTCTTCCTTTTTTCAGACTCTCAGTTCCCAACTAATCATTTAAAACCAGCAAAGGCGTGCAGGACCAGCATATTAGAATAGTTTTAAACTTTTATTTGCAACTGAGTGGGTTTTATTTTATTAAAAACACTGATTCCAGACTTTTTAGCTATCTTTATAGATCTACGCATTTTATATATATAGGCTCTAATAAAACTAATCTGATCTCATCCTTCACCCAGACTTTTAACATACAACCCTGAAAATAAATTTTAAAAACGACATCTTTGAAATGTTCATGTCCATAAATCAAGCAATACTCAAATATTCAAAAATCATTTCAGTACTGGATGTGAGACATTATCCTAAACGCATCATCCCGCAGTATCACGTCATTCCCACCACAGCGATGTCATTTCCCCTCGCTGTGGTGGGAATGATGGTGGGGAGTCTGGATGCGAGATTGTTAAGGTGGTTGCTATGGAAACGGACCGGGACAATGGAGCACAGGTCTGATATGAAGGAGAAACATGAAGGTAAATATTCCTGATAGTATTTTTATACCATTTCATTTCCGAACATGCTGAACCTTGACGGAAGTTTGTAGGAGGATTTTTTCATAGTTAAACAGGTGTATTTTTCAAGCATCATATACTAGATATCAAATCAAAGTTAATATGTTGAACTACCGGACAGTTTTTCCACAAAGTACTGTAGAAACATCATTTCCACCTGTTCAAAAGTCTCAAGTCACCCCTCATTTCTTTATATGTTGCTTTGAATCTCCTTGCTGGTGCGAAAATATTATTTTCTGTCAAACTGTCTTATCTCTGTCACACTGAGGAGATTAAATGAAAGAAATGGGAACAAATGTTTTACTGTGACAGACTGCAAAGTACCTAAAGATACAAGGA
>JBBPCZ010000089.1:5294596-5308964 GCA_037974445.1 Brycinus macrolepidotus
GACTGGACTGGAAATGAGAGGCTTTGAAAGTCCTTCAGGAAGCCTGGAGAACTGTTCCTCAAGACCACATTCAAATAGAAGAAAGTATGAAGAAATTAGAAATAAGACTTTTGCACAGTACTGTATCACTTTCCTTTGATCAGGTTTTCATTTGAGGATGTATTGATCGCTGCTGTGGTATAAACATGATGCTTTTTCCTGCATTAAAGTGAAGGTTAACCGACAACGCGGTGCGCGAGAGCAGTAACCATCACTGAAACAGTTGGGCTATTAAAATTCAGGGCTTTTTTTTTTTTTTTTTTTTTTTTGCTTTTCCCAAATAAAATCCTTCCGCAAGCTGTAAGTAAAGGTCACTAGCGGACGCCGGCGTCTCCGTGTGACAGAGAGAGGGAAAAGGAGAACGAGGGAGGGAGGGAGGGAGGTGGGGGGGAAGCTAAAGATAGAAAGAGATGGCAGCGAGATGTATTGAGAAATACATTTGCAGTGACAGTCAGAAAGTAAGTAAAAGCGTGGCGTGTCAAACGCTGCTTTTCGGAGAAGTCCCGTCCCAGCATTTTCCCATTCGCAGGGACCCAGGGTGTCAAAGCCCTCCACCTAGACTAGGCATCAAGCCACCTGCCATGGAAATCGCAACTGTCGGTGCCATATGCCGGAAGTTCCTGCCAAGTCTCTCTCTCTCTCTCTCTTTCTATCTCTCTCTCTGTTTGCCTCCCTCTCTCGCCCATTCTGTTACCGCATTCTGAGGAGAAGTGCTACAAGCTTGAAGCGGCGCTCGTTAAGACCATAAGGGTAGGCCATCACACACACATACACACACTTGCACGCAGGGGACTGCCCGAGGCCTCGTTTGTCCCTCGAATGCAGTACACAGGGATTCGGGTCACTTTGTGCTTGTCGTAATGCTGAACTGCACATCAAGACATCGATGGCATTTAAACACTGAACCGCCCACCTCTACTGCACCTCCCATCCGCACCCTCCTGCCCTCCCCCATCTGCTTCAGTCACATCCGCACCTGTCTACGGCCTGTGGTCCTCACTTTGTAATTCATACTCCTGGCAAGCCCACGCACCAATCCGGAACAGCCTCTAGACCCACAGTGTATTTTTAGGCAAAAACAAAACCATGACAAGTCCCACATGGCAACGCCCGATGCCATGTAATGTCACCATGACAACAGACCACATGTCGCAGCACAGGCCCTGCTGTGTTTATGTGCATCGATGTTATTAGCTAACTGTGCTCCAAAGCATCTGCAAATCAAATGAAATAGGTTGAAAAGCCTAAAAAATGCTGGTTATTAGTGGAGGTTACATCATGTGTAGGCATCATGTGATAATTACATGTTCTTCGCAGCTTATTTGTTCTCCACCTGTCCACCTGTCAAAGCCCATCCCACCCAGAGAGCCGCAATACCTTCCCCGCAAGGCCTGCAACCTGTCACCTGTTTACTTCCATGGCCTGCTGTTCCTCAAATTTATCATTTATTCTTTTAATTTCTGAGCCGCTTATCCTAAGTAGGGTCCCGGGAGGTGCTGGACCTTCTCCCAGATCTGGACAGGTCACAAGAAACACCTTCGGCAGGTCACCAGTCCAACACAAGGCAAACACACTCACACCTAGGGGGTGATTTAGCATCGCCTGACGTGCAGGTCTTTGGACTTTGGGAGTAAACCAGAGTTTGGGGTGGAAACTCACAGAAACTTCCACACAGAAAGAACCAAGGACCTTCTTGCTGTGTGGCAACAGTGCTAAATTCTGCACCACCATGTCTCTCTCAAACTTAAATCTGGCTTCAAATTATTCAACAGATCATACAGGACCTGCAGCTGAACCCGCCTTGTGTAGACCTCCAATGTGAACACTTTATATATATAAAAAAAACAAAAAAAACCAACTGTAATGTATGCTACTCTTTCAGCAAATAACGCTTAGAATCACTCATTACTTTTGTCATAAACGTCACAATTTAAAATTATACCTCTTCAAACTTTAAGAAGATTCTTCACACTGAAAAGAACCTTAAACTGAAATGTTTCGGGGAACTAACAGTGGTTCATTCAGGACCGGGCATGTAGGGATACAGACTTGAATATTTCATGACTAGCCCTGAATCTCAAAAAGGATAATAATT
Source organism: Brycinus macrolepidotus (assembly GCA_037974445.1). Lineage (NCBI taxonomy): Eukaryota > Metazoa > Chordata > Actinopteri > Characiformes > Alestidae > Brycinus > Brycinus macrolepidotus. The sequence continues at coordinate 5,296,731 of JBBPCZ010000089.1, forward strand.
AAAAACAGCCAATAGCCAGTAATCATAATCATCTGTCATTACAAGCTTTCAATGAGATTTGGTAAGCAAACCCTCCACCCCAAATAATAAGTACCTTTCTCAATCCCAAGGACGCTTTACAGAGTGACAACAAAACAAAAATAAAAATAAACTCACATTGCTACATACATATCCAGCCCCATCAAGAAAATGAAATTATGACCTTGTCAACAAGTCCCCCATCGACAAACTGGAACCATTCACTCGAATGTCTGAAGAGTCTAATGATGCCTACGCTCATCTATGGCGCTGTGTTTGACACTTTTATTTTAATAGTGTGAGGAATTCTGAATATCACCTCATTGCTCATCTTCCTAATAATTCCTACTGACTTTCAAATGGTCATTCCAAATCTTTAACAGTCATTCCAACTTTTTGATCGTCAGCGAATGGCAACAGAAGATGGGAAACTCAGAATCTGAGACAATTGCTCTCCAGCTAGATGACCCAAGGAGCAATTTTTAAAGGGCTGAAAACAAGAGAAAGAGTGAGAGACACAGACAGACATCTACTGACATTCCCTCTCTGTCTCTCAGCCTTTCAGGAGAGCACAAAAAAATGTGACTCTCATGAGAGTCTAGAACTGATCAGAGATGCTGCCCTTCATAATCACCCCCACAAACTTCCAGATCCACCCTCACCCACCTCCAGATCCACCTCCACCCACCTCCAGATCCACCTCCACCCACCTCCAGATCCACCTCCAGATCCACCCTCAACAACCTCGAGATCCACCTTCACCCACCTCCAGATCCACCCTCACACACCTCCAGATCCACCCTCACCCACCTCCAGATCCACCCTCACCCACCTCCAGTTCCACCCTCACCCACCTCCAGATCCACCCTCACCCACCTCCAGATCCACCTCCACCCACCTCCAGATCCACCCTCACCCACCTCCAGATCCACCCTCACACACCTCCAGATCCACCCTCACCCACCTCCAGTTCCACCCTCACACACCTCCAGTTCCACCCTCACACACCTCCAGATCCACCTTCACCCACTTCCAGATTCATTTTCAATATCCAAATCATTATTAGGTGCATTATCTTATTATGTGCAATTTTTACAGAGTATTTTATTTGAGCTTTATTTTAACTTTATATTTTATGTTGTTCTTGTTTCTGTGTGTCTGTGCAGTCGTTGCATAAGCAATATCTTCCAGGATCAATACAGTTGATTCTGATTCTGATCCACCTTCACCCACCTCCAGATCCACCCTCATCCACTTCCACTCCACAGCACAACACAGCCTGTTCCTGACTCTCTTTCTCTTTTACCCTTCTTTCTTTCTTTCCTTTTCTCTTTGTTTCTTTCTTGTTCGCCTGTTTTCTTATGTTACTTGCTTTTTGTTCTTCCTTTCTTTACTTCTTTTTCCTTCTTACATAGTTGTCTCCCTTGCTCCCGTTCCTTCATTACTTACTTTTCCTTTTTGTTTTTATCTCTACATGCCTTCGTTTTTTTTTTATTCCTTGTTTTTCTGTTTCTTCTCTCTTCTACTTTCTTTGCAGCTTGTCATTATTTTCCCTTCTTTCTTAAATGTCCTTCTTTTTTGCTTTTTTTCTTCTAACACTACTTACTTTTACTTCTTCATTCTTTGTCACATGCTATTTTCTTTCCATTCTTTCTTTCTTTTTCTTTCTTTCTTGTTTGCTTTTATTCCTCTAACATTACTCGCTCTTTGTTCTTCCTGTCTTCTTCATTCTTTTTGCATGCTATTTTACTGCTTCGTTTTTTTTCTTTCCATTCTTTCCTGCTCCTTCATTACTTACTTTTCCTTTTTGCTTTTCTCTACATGTTGTCATTTTCATTTTTTTATTCCTTGCTTTTCTGTGTCTCTTCTCTCTTCTACTTTCTTTGCATCTTAATTTTCATTATTTTCCCTTCTTTAATATTCTTTTCCTTCTTGTTTGCTTTTTCTTCTTCATTCTTTCTCACATGCTATTTTCTTCCCTTTTCTTTCTTTCTTTATTTGCTTTTATTCTTCTAACATTACTTGCTATTTATTTTTGTTTCTTCATTCTTCATTTCTTTTTCCCTACAAGTTTTCATTTTCTTTTCTTTTATTCCTTGCTTTCCTGTTTCTTCTCTTTTTACTCTTTGCCTCTTGATTTACATTATTTTCCCATCTTCCCCAATTGTCTTTCTCGTTAGCGTTTATTCCTCTAATTCTACGTGCTTCATTCTTTTTCACATGCTTTTTTCTTTCCATTCTTTCTTGTCTCACTCGTGTTCCCTCATTACTTGCATCACTTCTTTTTCCCATTTCTTTCCTACATGCTTTCATTTCCCTCATTATTTGCTTTTTCTTTAAGTCTTCTCTTTACTGCTTTCTTGGACTCTTGCTTTTCATAATTAGCCCTTCTTTCTTTCTTTCTTTCTTTCTTTCTTACTTGTTTGCTTCTATTCCTCTGACATTACTCACTCTTGGTTCTTCCTTTCTTTACTTCTTCATTCTTTTTACATGCTATTTTCACTGCTTCTTTTTCTAATTTTTCTCATCTTCTTCACTTCTGTCCCTTTGTTATGTAGTTTTTCTTTTCTTTGTCATCCATACATGTTTTCATTTTCTTCTTTTATTACTTGCTTCTCTGTTTCTTCTCTCTTCTGGCTTCTTTGCCTCTTAATTTTCTTTCTTTGTTAAATTTTTCTCATTTTCTCATTTGCATTTATTCTTCGTTAACAATACTTGCTTTTACTTCTTCATTCTTTCTCACATGCTATTTTCTTTCCATTCTTTCTTGACTCACTCGTGTTCCCTCATTACTTCCATCATTTCCTTCTCCCTTTTCTTGCTTTCATTTCCTTCATTATTTGCTTTTTCTTTGTCTTCTCTTTACTGCTTTCTTGAACTCTTGCTTTTCATAATTTGCCCTTCTTTCTTTCTTTCTTGCTTTCTTTGCTTTTATTCCTCTAACATTACTCACTCTTTGTTTTTCCTTCCTTCACTTCTTCATTCTTTTTACATGTTATTTTTACTGCTTCCTTTTCTTTCTTTCAATTCTTTCTCATCTTTTTGTTTTTATCCATACATGCTTTCATTTCATTCTCTTTCCTTCTTTCCTAATATTCTTTCCTTTGCTTTTATTCCTCTAACTCTACTTGCTTCATTCTTTCTCACAAGCTACTTTCTTTTCAATCTTTCTTGTCTCACTCGTGTTCCCACATTACCTGCATCAGTTTTTCATTTTTTTTCCCTTTTCTTTCCTACATGCTTTCATTTCCTTTATTATTTGCTTTCCTTTAAGTCTTCTCTTTACTGCTTTCTTGGACTCTTGCTTTTCACTATTCACCCTTCTTTCTTTCTTTCTTTCTTTCTTTCTGTTCATTTTTGCTTACTCATTTCCTTGTGTGTGCTCTTGCGATGAATGCAAGCTTTGGCTGAAATGATCTCGATTGTCATTAAGCTGCTAAGCTCCATTAAGCCTCGATCTCTCATCAGTGCAGCTATTCTCCCTGCTGCCCTGCGAGCCGTGGACCGGCTGTGCTGACTCGGACTCCTTAGTGGCCCCCCCTCGCCCTTGCCCTTCCCCCAGTATGTGGGCGCACGCCTGGTGGGGGAGCTTTTGAAACGGAGATTCTGTGGGGGGGTATAGAGGCTCCCAGCATGCTGGTCTGAAATGCTGTTTCAACGCCCAGCTTCTTCTCAGAGATCAGAACATCAGCTCATTCAGTGACTCACATGCTCCCGTCTCTCCCTCCCACTCACCATCCCGACCCGTTATTTTAATGTGGACCAAATAACCTCTAGCAGCCCACTGTAACCAACCCAGATGCGCTTCAGATATACATCTTACATCATTTTATTGTCAGACACATTATATCCCGTGAAATTAGACACTGCTGGGTCTGCATGTGTCATTATAAACTCTTTAAAACTATTCTCACTCTAAGTAGATCTGAATTTAACCCATTTAAAGTGTGTAATTTTGCTACAATATACAAATTACATACCGATAAGATCCATAACGTGCTTACTTATAGTCATAGTTGACTCACATTTCGTAATTATTAAAGTATAAGTACATATTGCAGTTTATTACTATGTAATTACAGTTTATTATGATCTAAGTACATGTTATGATGATGTCGTTACATTTGTATGTGGATTTTTAATGAATAATAAACTATAAAATTGATCTCATTCTAAGCAGAGCTGAATTTAACCCATTTAAAGTTTTGCTAAAGTGTACAAATTACATAACGTGCTTACATAATAAATTTCCAATCATAGTTGACTCACATTTCATAATTAAGTTTAATTATATATTACAGTTAATTACCATGTAATAGAAGTTTATTATACGGTAATTAAAGTTTATTATGACACAATTACATGTTATTATGAAGTATTACATTTGTATATCTTAAAAAATTGTTTTTGTGGGCTAAAACAGGTAAGACTTTTCAAATAAGGCAGAGCATGGATTAAAGTTTAGCATCAAGTCTTTCTGCAGAACTTCTCCACTTCTTAGAGCTACGAATTACAACATGCCGCTGCTGTCGCCGATTGTGATCTCGAGACCCCAACAGCAGATTAAACACACTGTTTAGTCTTCAAATCAGTAGAAATTGAGTTAAACAAAGCAGCGAAGCGCCATAAAAGTGAAAAACATGCTTTTTTCCCCCCTCCGCTGTCTCTTCCTCAAGCGGAATGCGTCTGCTTCAGTCTCTTAAAAGTGCCATTTTGGTGGAGATTCGATTTCTCAGGCGTGTCTGTATCAGTCTGTCATCAAACGACTTTGAAGTTCAGAGCGCGCAACAAGTCTGTGCGAGCGTTTGAAACTACATTTTCATTAACCAGATGCTCTGCCTCCATTTCTGTATCCGACTCCGTGAAAATTAGACCAGGGCAATCCAAACTCATTTCTGGGATGGACGTCCTCGCATTAGACCGCGGCCATCGGCTGCATTTATCCTGGATCTCCGGAGTCGAACGCCTGTCGTAAACGCTGGAAAATCCGAAGAGCGGTGCAAATTTGGCCCCACTTTCGCACATGAATAAAAGCAATTTGGCAGCTTCTGCTTCAACATGAGAGCGCTTTCAAATGCACTCGGACGAGGAGGACCGAGTGCCTGCTCAACACTCAATGAATTTTTTACCCACTCTGCTTCCATCTTGCTCCCTCTGCGATTCTCTCCTCACTGCAAAAAAACCCCTGCCTTCTCTTTCTGCTAGCCCTCCACTGTTCAGCTCTGCAGCAAATTACAAAAGCCCTAGATGAGTTGAGGGTTTCAAGAATTAAAAATATCAATACTGTGCAGGAAAACTAAGGATACCATGGCAACTTTTTTTGGACAGTGCCACTCATTTCAATGGAAACACAACCTTCCTGAATTTGTTTATGTTTGGACAGGTGATGGTTCTGTTAGAAGGAGGTGGAAAATGAACCAGAGCTAGAACCATGAGTTCTTTGCATCAGTTTTCTTGTTCTGCTCGCCCTCCTCCAATCAGCTCTGCAGCTAATTACAAAGGCCCATGATGAGTGCAGGGTTTCAAGGAGTAAAAAACAGCAAGACTGTGTAGGAAGGACACCATGCCAACTTTTTTGGACTGTGAAACTCATTTCACTGGAAATACAACCTTCCTGAATTTGTTTTACCACAAAAAAACACTGGTTGTTCTCATCTGGCTAGTCAGAAGTGTCTGACTGTTCAATCATGGGGTACTGAGCAAAGCAAAAACAGAAATGTCCAATCACCTCCAAAGAAGCAGAGCGAATGAGGACACTTTATAAAAGCACTTATCTTGTAGGTCAACTCTTCTGGTGTACATTTACAGTCTGATATGTTGATGAATCAGAATCAGAAAACCATACTGAATTTAGATGAAATTGCTTGTGCTTTCCATCCTCTAGCCCAGTGGTCTCCAACCCTGGTCCAAGTCTAGTTCCAGCCTACTTTTGCTAATGAGCTTCTTCAGAAGTCTCTGATTGGCTGCAGCATAAAGCAAGGGGGGTGGGAAGCATGTTAGATACAGATTGGAGCTAAACAGGAAAACAGATCTCCTGAAGAAGGTCTGGTAATGTTGGGTGGTGGACCATTCTTAGCCTAGCTGGGACACTGACATGCAAAAACCGCAGGGACAGTGTTGTGCAGAGAATCAAATATTATAAAATAAAATCGGGACTACAAGGATACTTTGGTCAGATTTTGGGGACACGACAAAAGAAGGACTACAGTCTGCAAATGTGCACCTATACAGTGGACCAGTAACGGGTGTTTCTCCAGACCATTTGGCCCCAGAAAACCGGAACTGTGATTCAGGTTTTATGGTATTTGGTACTTGCGGAAGACTGTCCAACGCGACACAATGGCACTCGAGGAAGTTCTCCTGTCTTTGGTGAAAGTTGCATTGACAATTTAGCAAATCCTTCACTCTTCCAGGTGAGGATAAAGTCACCCAGTGTCACGCCCCTAGCAGTAGTACCCCAGGCAGCCACCTAGGGGAGGTATTTCCATCCTTTTTGTTTTGTTCACCCACCAGGCTTATTTTCACTTAGCTCCTTCCTTCCGTTTTTCTCAATCGCCCTTTTCTGTCATCAGTTTCCTCTAGGTTTTGGTTTTCTCTTCTTTCTCCTTCTATTTCCCGGTGCCCATTCTGGCGCCACTTTCCCTGACTACTCACGCTCGCTAGCTCCTTTACCCCCTCCTTCACTTCCACTAGCTGTTCCACTTACGCTGTAACCTCCACCGCACTCACTCCATTCTTTTCTATTGCTCTTCTGTTTAACCTACTTTCCATCTCACTACTGCCATCTTTAGTTCGCCCCGTGCCAGAAGCACAACAAATGGTAAATTGTCATCATACGGTAAAACAGTTCCTTATATGGAAGTTCCCCCGGTGTGTGTTGGTGCTCGAGGTGTCAGAAGTCATGCTGAGCTTTGTTTGGTGTTCCTGTGTCACGTAGAACCAAAGTTACAGTAATTTAAAAATATGTAATAATAAAAACCACTACTGGGGTTTAAAAACTGCATCACACGCAAATGAACATAAAGAACAAAAATGAACAAATTTCATTTATTTTAGGTTTTAAAAACAAATGGTAAAATACAAGAACTTTGAACTCGTTTATATTGCACGGTTTATATTTTACTGATACAGTTCTAAGAGTTCTAAGAGTTTTAAGGGTTAACATGCAGTCTAGATGGCCTCCGCTGGGTGTTTTTGCGCAAATTTTCACACATGACAGAAGAATTTAGGCTTTGTTTGGTTCTACACAAGATTGTGTGTAACTGTAGACACTCGTGTGAGTGCAGAAAAGCCCACTGTATTGTTTCCTGATAGAACAGCCAGCGTTAAGCTACAGTAAACAAGATAATGCGTCAGTTTTGATCACGAGGGAAAACTAAATCTACGAGCAAATGTTGACACTCCTGTGAGTGTATGAGAACCGAGCAGTGCAGTCTATTTTTTCATATTAGCCAATAACTCAAGGTAACTAGCAAGAAAGAGAGCTTTGAAGAGCTTTTCAAGTATAACAAGCAGGGGGCAAATGATCTAGAGTGTCACAACTAGAGCTAGAACCCTGGATTTTGTTCATGTTGTGATGGTTCTTTCACAAGGAGGTGGAAAGTGATCTAGAGCTACAAATGTTGAGTGTTGTTCATGTTTGAAGAGGTGATTTTTTGCCACAAAATGTTCTAGAGCATCACACCTAAAACTAGAACCATGAGTTCTGTTCATGTTTGGAGGGATGATGGTCTTGTCACAAGGAGGTGGAAAATGAACCAGAGCTAAAACTATGAGTTAGTCTTTGGGTTAGTTTTTGGTTTGTCCTCAGAAACCCAAAAGGAAAAAGTTTTAGGAGAACATTGCACATACGAGATGAGCTGTCGGGTGGGTTCTTTCACGTTCCGTCACAATTATCTCTGCCATTTTTCCAAAAATCCTCCTGGCGTGGTGCAAAACCTCCCATTTTCACAGGTGTTAAAGAGCAGGGAATAATTCTATTCACTGTGGATAATTGAGTCAGACAGCTGCAAATATTGGTGTATTCTTAATGGGAAAAGTCATTACGGTGCTGCCGCACCTGAGGCGACTTTTCATCGCCGCCGAGTGTCAGGCGAACAGGAGGAAGGAGCTGAAAATGGCAGCGATCGTGTCTGCGGCGCAGGGGGACTCGCGGCGGACGAGAGCCGCTGGGAGCCGAAGGCAATGAAAGGGGAAGGAGAAAAAAAACGTTCTGTAATCATGCCGGCAGGACAGCATGGGGCAGAATGATTAGGACGTGTGGGTCTTAATCTTGAAGCTCCTCAGCAGGTCCTGAATGCACAGGAGGAATGGATCAAATGACATGACTTCAGTTCATCATCGCTTGGCCTTGATTACAAAGAGATAACATCACCTGGAGGAGTTGTACCACCAATATGAAATCCAGGAGACCAAGCTCCTATTAGAGTTGTGCTGATAATCAGTATCAGTCCGATATTGGCCACAATTTTTGGATCTGATATCGGAAAAATCCTGAATGATCATGTAAATGCTGAACAAAACTCTGATCAATGACTGTAAAAAGAGAAACACAGACAAGCAGCAGGGCTGTGTCCCAAACGGCTCCCTGCTCCCTACATAGTGCACTAAAATACAGAACACGTCTAACACAGAGCCGCTGGAGACTCAGACACATGTGCAGAACTCCAGAATGGACACCCTGGGCACTATATGAGTGTAGAAACTGGAGTTTTATAACTTACACAGCGCCCCCTAGAGGAAACAGGCACCTATTCAGACTGTTATTAACAGATTAGTTGTTGAAGAGAGAAAATGACAGTATTGGATTGGTATCAGTATCGGCAGATACTCAAGGTTGTGGTATCGGTATCAGACATACGTAGTATCATGCCACCACTAATAGATAAATATATAAGCTTAGCCATATAGAAATATTTCAGAATAAAATTACAGTCATTAATTAGTCAGTTATTGTTCTGATCCCCTGCACATAGACAGAAGTACAGCAGGCTTCGATAATGAAAAAACTTGTGTTTTTGGTCTTCAAGTCTATTTTTCCAGTCTAAGTCACAAAATTTGTTGCCGAAACTTCAACACGCTTCATCAGCAAAGGCTTTTTAAAGGCAGTGCCTGTCATTATATTAAAAGTGTGCAGGCGTCCATGTCACCTCAAGCAAAAAAAGCAGACATGTCTAACAACAAAAATGTTTACAATAAGACGCTGGTATGGAGGCATTACAATCCTGATAAATCATCTCATAGTACAGTGATACTTAAATGAGTACTCTAGTACAAGTCTCTGGTGAGGCCAACATTAAAACCAGATGTTTACAGCCTCAAACAGGTTCTTTGAGGTGAGTTCTGACAGTGGATGAGGCTTCCTTCTCATATTAAGACAAGCTTGAAGCTCCCAAAGCTCAGCAGTTCTCTACTCAGCTCTCGGCACCATCCCCCAATAAAACAGAATAGCTAAATAAAGTAACTCAAAGCAAATACCTAAATGAACAACCCTGGTGGTGATAAAACTATAACTCTAATTTGTTGCAACCTAACTATCTACATGGCCTCATTTAACAAGAGAGTACAATCGCAGCTTCTACAGCAACATATGGTACACATGCAGCAGGGCTTCAGCTAACTTTCAGTACACTGTTACCAACCAACTGGATATACTGGGAACTGCAGCAAATGTACTTAAAAGTATCATTTCTTATGAAAGAATATTTAATCAAGTTTGATTTGGAATACCAATGAATGTTCAAAGCCTGCAAAATGCTATGTGATACTACTAAACCAACTCATCAGACCATTTATGCTCCCTACACTTTCATTTCTCATTGATAAGAATAGAAAGAAAATTTCTCTAAAATATTTAAATACTATTGACTTGAAAATCTGAATATTTGACAGAAAATAAGTAAATGGTTAGCAGAAATGATAAAAAAAAAAAAAAAGAACACCCATCTCTACTTATGGGAAACGCTTCCAATCAGGCTCGAGCCATTTTGCAGTGAAATAATATGGTATCGAAGCATTTCATGCTCCTGGCTGGAATCGATGCTAACTGCTTCAAGTTGTTGTGGGCTGATCTATAGCGATGTACAGGCGTTTTCTTTCAATGGGCAATCTTAGCAGAGCAAGTGGCACACAGGCTTTTCAGGCCTTTCACTGCATGAAAATGATGTTTTTCCAAGACCCTTAGCTTGGTCCACTCGGTCCAACACATAGCAGCACTTAATTCGGCCCTGACTGGCCGCCGCTACGTTGATTCATTCCACTCTGAAGAAAGGAAGCCTCTGACCATGGCACGGTTCCACAGAATTGAGCCTGGCTGGTCTGATGGCCTGAACTCTCTCAGTTAACCCTGGTTAACATTTCCAGCTCCGGCCCCCGCCGGCCATTAGCGGGTCATGCCGCATGTGGCCCTCGTTCGGAGTGTAAAAACTTCCTCTATTGTGTTATTTCTTTCTTTCTTTTTTTTAAACCAGAGACCTACTTCGTTTAAAGCGTTTCAGACCTTAAGGGAAGATTTATGACCGGTGTCTCAAACCCAATTGACCTGCTCTCTCTGCCGTGTGGGCACAGGGGGCGTCGTTTAATTATGCATATTTCATGCAGATCTGCACAGGCTGGCCGAGTTCCAAATCGGTACAATAGTCCAGCCGTGCTTCACTCTGCAGGTGAGGCATGGAGGTTACGAGGAACAAAAACATTTACTTTTGAAAATTCTCACCATTTTTATTTTTTTTTTAAGTGCACCAAAGGTGTGTCAACCTTAAAAAAGAACTGGAACCCAAACAAGTTGATTAAAGCCAAAGAATTCATACTGGTGATCATTATATAATGCATACACGCTTTCTAAAACTCTCGGTATAGTGTCCCACCTGTGTGATCTGGAATGTTAAATCAATGAACACTTGAACATTGTAACTCCTGACCAACAATTTAATGATTCAGATTATGGTCGATACGTTGTCATCTTTACACTCTGAGTACCTAGATTTATACATTCGACACTCGATCCATCACTAAATCCCACTAAACTCAGGCAACATCCCAACAGAAGCTTCCTTTCTGATCTGCATGCCCTAATTTCTCCTGTTCTGGAGTCCATGACCTCCTAAATATACCAGATGTGACCAGCGTGTGGATCCACTGGACCTCCAGATCACTCAGACTCAGGAGAAGTGGTCAGTTTTGTTCTTTCTATTGGGACGCAACTGTGGAGAGAGTGGACAATCGAGACACAACAGATGCAAAGGAGAAACGCAGACTCGCTGTTTGTCGCTGCAAAACAAATCATTTCAGTCATTTACACAACTATCGGCTGAACCGGACATCAAAGCAACACCGACGAAGCTGTTGTTTTGGTTTCATTCCTGTAAACAACCTTCACGGAGCATTTACCTTCTCCCTCATTCATTCAGAACTACCGTTGCACTGTAACCACGGCAACCAGAGCTCATGCTGTAGCGCAACAAATGAAATCATCCTGTCAGATGAGAGATGCAAGCATCGAGACGAACGTCGTCTCAAAGGCCGAGATGTTTAGATCATTAACATCTTTATTTACAAAAAATATAAAATTACAGTATCAGAGACTTCAGACGTTTGTTGTTTGCAGAACCTCAGAGCAGTAGATACAGTCACACGTCTCTTAAAAATCAAGCAACTGGAGCAAATACAAGTATTAAATCTACATACAGTGACTCGTATTCTTGTGTGGGACGCTGGTGCACAGGTGCAGCAATGAATAGAACCGTAAAAACAAATTACACACTGATGGGGGCAGCCAGCGAACAGCCATACGATCTTTTCTAATATTTAAAGTCTTAAACAATGTGTACAGCACAACCAGCCAATACGATTAAAAAAGTTGTTTTTATAATTATCTGACCAAAACAAAAAAAAATCAGAAAATCAGAAAATCTGAAAGTGCTTCTTTACTTACAGTAAAAATCCACAAATTTACAAAACATTTAGCAAATCTCACACACACCCCTTCCACACACCCCACACCCACACACCCCTTCCACACACCCCACACTCACACACCCCTTCCACCCACCCCACACTCACACACACACCCCTTCCACACACCCCCACCCACACACACTCCTTCCACAACCCCCACACTCACACACACCCCTTCCACCCCCCACCACTCCGAGATCATTCATCACACATCCGATGAGTTTCGTTTCTTTTCTTTTTTTCTTCCCAGTGTTGGTCACG
>JBBPCZ010000089.1:5322140-5332227 GCA_037974445.1 Brycinus macrolepidotus
CTGATTTAATTTAATGAAGGACTGATCGAGTCAAACCAGGTTTCTGATGAAACTACAGTAATACTGGACTTCCACAAAGAACACACTGATACACTGAACAGAACATCACTGTTTACTGTAGAATCTTATTTATATTTATTGTTTTTAGTTTTATTTAATACACTGAGCTGGTCATAAGTTAATGTGAAAAAACAAACAAACTCACTGTTCATCTTAACAGTTTTGAAATAAACATTTTCACAGGAGCCTAAGACTTTTGCACAGCACTGTATGAATTTATTTCCAGAACAAAAAAAATTCCAGGTTGGATCACCCCAGGTGGTTCCTCACGAAGCTGCTTGAGAAAATGCCAAGACTGTCTATCAAGGCAACGGGGAACTACTTCAAAAAATCTAATAAATAATAATAATAATTGGACTCTACGATGGATCTCCTTTACAGAAACAGTTCTTCAGAAAGGTACATTGGTGCTGGTCATGAGTTAAGAGAGAGAGAAGTTTCTGATCCAGAACTAATCATCCAACCCTTTCACCCGACCTCACCAATGCTCTTGTGGCTGGATGCAATCAAATCCCCATAGTAATGTTCTAATACTTGGTGCACAGTTTTATGAGAAGAAACTGCTGTTGCTGCATCAAAAAGGGGAGCCTACGTCTTAGTAATACCTTCAATTTCAGAAGAAACACTGGTGCAGGCATCTACAAACTTTTGGACATTTAGTGTAGGTCCCAGGACCTCAGACTTCCCAAAGCTGAGAGTTTTCTCGCCCCATTAAACAGCCTTGCTCGGTTCTCACTGAATCAAAGTGCAAGTGCTCATAAGCTGTGATTGATTGCCTAATTGTTGCCCTAATCTCTGCCAAATTGCTGCAGTGTTTCTAAAGCTTGGCCGAGGGTCGTAAGTCATTGAGCATACGCCTTTGTTCCGAGAGTCGTTCCAATGGGGCGGAAACCTCAGGCACACTGTGCTTAGGGGATATTAATTTCCTCCCCGGGGCTTTTATTAATGAGCTGCTTCATTAATGACCCAATTCCCCCACCTTGAGGTCTTTTAGGACCTCCGAGTCTCACTCTTCCAATCTTGACTCCATATGTTCCCCAACAAACACAGAAAACACTGGCCCACAGCACCCGTTGGCCTCATGGAAATGTGTGTACACCCACACAGAGGAACCGGCAGGGCTGTCAGAAGATTTACTGCTGACTTCAGAGTAGGTCAAAAAGTGCTTCTTCATGATGGATTTGCTATTTTACAAAAGACAAAACGTACGAACAACATCCATCCATCCTTCCGTTATCCGAGCCGCTTATATAAACCAGGGTCGGAGGTGCTGGAATCTATCCCAGAGCTCACAAGGCAAAAGGCGGAGAGAGACCCTGGACAGGTCAACAATCCATTGCTGGGCAGACACAGAAGCACACTTATACACACCATCACACCGAGAGACAATTGAACAACAAAGTATTCCAGAAAAACAGCAATTCCACATGTAAAAATGTCTAAAATGTTACATAGTTTCCATTTCAAAGATACCAGTTTTTGTTATGACATTACAAATACAATTTGTGCAGCTTTCTGCTAACAACAATGTGCACCTCCTGGGGGTCCTTGGGGTTTGAAAAACAAAGCCCTCACTAATTTTACCACTGACATACTACTGAGCTAATTAAGGTACCATACCATTGACTTGAGGAGTGCCACCTTAGTGACTTGAAGAGTACCACCACCAGTGACATAAGGCAAACCACCCTTGTGAATTAAGGGGCTTCGCCAAAAATAAAACTTAAAGGTTACCATCCCGGTGACTTAGAGGTATCACTCTAGTGACTCAGCGTAAACCACCCTGGTGACTGGAGAGATGCCATCCAGGTGACTTGGATACCACCCCAGTGACCTGAGGAGTACCGCCCCAGTGACGCAAGGAGTACCGCCCCAGGGACCTGAGGGGCACCGCCCCAGTGACCTGAGAGATAGCGCCCCAGTGACCTGAGGGGCACTGCTCCAGTGACCTGAGACATAGTGCCCCAGTGACCTGAGGGATATCGCCCTAGTGACCCGAGGGGTACCACCTGGGTGATCAAGCAGAAAATGACAACGTGCAAAAACCGCTGGACAGGTGAACCGATGAACCAGATAACAAAAGGGCAGAGCTGCAGTTACAGAAGACAACACCCGACGCAACCTGACTGAGCAACACCTTTTAGGACATGAAGAGCACTGGTTCTTCTGCAGAAATAATCCCAGAGAATCCAATTTACAATTCTAGTAGCTATTTTTCAAAAAGTAATTCAGAAAATGGTGCTTGCTGCTTCCATTCTTCAGATTCTGAAATATACTATATTTCTATACTATTTCTATTTTTTGTACTTTACAGCTTGGCTCAGCCTCAGTTCAGCATCCCTTGTGTAAACAAAGGTTTTGAATTTCAATCGAGATGAATGAGTCTAATTAAGGAATATTAATGAAAGCCGATGAAAATTAGCAATTTAGAACAAAACAGCTTGCAGAAAATCCAAAAAAAGTGTATGAACAAATAAGTTGGTCCATTCACATTGAGAAAACATTCACTGCGTTTCATTGACAAAGGAAGAAGCGCCCCTGACCTGTCAGACAAGAGAGCACTGTTCTTCTCTCATCGATTGTAGCGAACATCAAAGAGGCTGATTAACATTCATGTTCATGGCAGGGCGGCGGGCTCGCTCCTCCTGCCGGGGCTGGATGGAGTCATTAACTCATGGCTAAAAGTGCTTGGACCCCTGGCGCACGGGTCTGAGTGTAAAGTGCTCTAATCTCGCCTGTGCTGAAAGGCCTTGCATGTCTTGCAGATAAGAGGCTCAAGGCCTGCCAGTCAAAGGCATCAAATCAATCAAGCTCCCGCATGATGTAGCGGCCCACACTCGCAAGCTGTGCCACTGGCAGCGAGAAAAACCTGAACCTTTCTGCCAGCATGTCGGCTGACAAGGTGCACCCATTCATTTTTCTGTATCAAAAAAGAGCCTTATTTTAACATTACTTAATAGAGATAAGGCAAAAATGTGGACCGTCTGGGGGTCCCTGAGGACTGGTTTGAAAAACGAACTAATGATACCATTGATCTACCACTGTGCCATTAAGAATGCCACCCCAGTGACCTAATGGGTACCATCCCACTCACTTGACACCTAGAGGCATTTTAACAACGAGGAATTCCAAATAAACAGCAATTCCACGTTGTCAAAATATCTAATACACTATTACACTGTTTCCATTTCAAGGATACCAGTTTTTGTTATGATGTGTTTGTACAGTGTTTTGCTCACCACAATTTGGACCACCTGGGAGGGGACCAGTTTTAAAACTGAAACCCTAATTAATGTTACCACTGATGTACCATTGTGCCAGTGAAGGTACCACCCTTGTGACTTGAGGGGTACCCACCTTAGTGACTTGAGGGGTACCTGCCAGTCTGCCAGTTTGTACATTTTTGTGTATCAAACAACAGTCGTATTTTAACATGACCCGTTCCCAACCTCACTTAATCCCTGCTACTGTGCTTTCAAGACCAGTATATGTAAATTAACTGTTTGGAAAAAAAAATCACTTCATACACTGGTTTCTGATGCGTGGATCCTTTAGAAGCCTGAAATTATATATTTGCCTCCTGACAGCCATGAACAGCACAACCTATAAGTGACTGAACTGCTACAGACTGTGTGCCTATGTATAAATGTGTTCATGGTTGTGACATCATAAGCATAATTCAAAATGGGTTGCTTTTGCAGATCACTTTCCATTTATGGACTATAGGGACACTCCAATTTAAAAAATATATATAGGAAATTTGGTTTCTGCACAACAGGGGCTCTTTAATGCAAACACCTGCAGAAACAAGACAACAAGGACACGCTGTAAACATTTCTTTCTTCTCGTATAAAGCTTCATCCTGCACTGTATATCTGATATGAGAGGAGAGAGAGGCTTAAAAAAGGCGGAGGACGGGGGGACGGGTTATTTAGGGCTACTCCATGTGAATTATTCAGAGGTCTCATGGCTTACAGGGCTGTCCGGTTCCAGCCCAGCACTTGTGCTCGCTAATCAGGGAAATATTATTGCACTTCAGCACCAATTAAATGGCACGACCTCTGCATATTACTTAGAATTAATTAGCGCATTAGGAAGCCGCAGCTGAAATGTGCATGACCGGCAAATGAGCTCGGACGACTGGCGCTAGGTTCCATGAATCTTTCCCTCATTTTCCCTTTTTTTCCCCTTCTTTTCTGTCTCTCCCCGGAGAGGCCCGAGTCACATTACAGAAATGAAGAGCCCTTCAAAGTAAAGGAGGGACATCATTTGCAGGATTCTCCACACAGAGGTGGGCAAACCCCTGGACTACCAATGGGAGGGGCACGTCAAACGAGGCAGTTCTGGTGAGGCTAATGACACGGAACTACAACAACAGCGGTCACTTTGTACTTTGGATCATGGCTGGGAGTCCAGAAGGGCATAATCGTCCCTCCCTCTCCTCCATTATTCAGTGCAATGACAGTCTAGGTTACTCATGCAGAAGCACTGGAGGTTAGCAATCTCCTCCAAGCGTATTGAGCTGTCCAGTGATACTGCATTAGCAGCAGTTTGAAAAAGATGCACTTTATAAACACATGTACTAGCCTTCACCTTCTCGCGTTTCCATGTGAAAGGAGACCTAGCTAGGTGGTGATTATTCCATTCTTTAGTTTTGCACTGGATCTAGAGATGCTTATAGTAATAGAAGCCTCTCACACTTGGCCCAAAGTCATCTCAAGTAACTGTATATATTATACTGTTGTCTTTAAACATGGACAGCAATTTGCAATTTCCCCCTGAGATCTAGACATCTCTGGACATCCTTAAAAATCACTGGAAGTTTCACCTATTCTCTAAGGTCTTAGGTCTTTGACTTACAATTTTATGTATAGTGACCTTGGGTTCCTTGAAAGGTGCTATATAAATCAAAGTTATTGTTAGTAGTGTTATTAGCAGTCACTTTGAAGACTGAATTATGTCCATAGGTTTGTCTATTCTCATACACAGGGGTTAAACTAGAATTTATGTGGGGGTCTCTGTGGTTTCAGGGTTGCAATGGGTGCACTTGTGAAGGGGGGAGCGGAAATTTTGTCGACAGGGGTGGTGTAGGGATCTTTTGTCGATTGGGGAGGGTAGTCTTTTATCAAAAAGGGGGTATGATGACATTTTATATTGACAGGAGGTCCTCTCCTCTCTTTCCCTTGCCGTTTAAGCTCTCTTGCCCTCCAGAAAATTTGGTATTGTTCATGGTATTTGGTTTTGCCATGCCGAAAACATGTTTTAGTCATTATCTGAATTACTAAGAGGGAGAAAAGCATAAAGGTTTAAGATGTGCGAGGCTGAATGCCCCTTGAAGAGCACATGCCTATTTGCCAGCCCAATTTAACCCCTGCCTATACATAACAGTGCATCATACAGTGTCTGAAACCACAAGCGAGTCTATTGGAGATTATATTACAGTATGACGTCGTCTGGAGCAAGTGTTTTATGATTTTGACGTGACATTGTGAACAAACATCATATTAGCCTCTGGACATGCCATTATAAAGTCAAGAAAAATGGTTTTCCCAACAGAGTTGAAACATCCAGACTCCTTCAGTGCCCTTCACGGTGAACAGACCCTTTCAATTCCATTTCCACTTTCTGGTTCACGTGCATTGATTTGTCTTTCATACTATTAGCTCCCATCGGTCCCATAAATGGGGCGGACAGTGTTTATCATTATCCTGATGAATTATGTCACGTTATGTCACTGTGTGCTGAGCACATCATGGAAATTGACCAACTGCACGTTTCATTACAAAGAGAGCATAATTAGTCCTGATTAATCTGATTCAGTGCAGGGCAGTGGGTGAAGCACTGAACAAGTCACTGTATTGATTCTTTTTGATAACACCGTTTAAATATGGCATCAGTGGCTCTTGTTTGTATGCTCCAAATGCAAATCACGTATCGAGAAAATATCTCAAAGTATACAGTGCAAAAGAGCCACCCACCATTTCTTTATATTTTGCAAAAATACTGTGTTATTTCTCTCAAAATGTCTTATCTTTGGCATATTGAATAGATTAAATGAAAGAAATGGGAACAAATGTAACAAATCAACGAATGTGAACAAGTTTCAACCACTCAGCATTCAGCACTACCAGTATACTGATCACTGCCTGATCATCTGCACCTGTTTCTTCACTGGTTCAGGAATTAAGTTAAAAATACAAGAACGTTTGACTCTTTGGAAGCACAGTATGAAGAAACGAGAGATGGCTTGAGACTTCTGCGCAGTACTGGTTCTGGTTCTACGATTCCAAATCACTCTTTTGTCAGACTGACAGTACTCTAACCCAGCGGCACCCAAGGGGGCACCAATCACATTACGGGGGAGGGGTGGCAAAATTCTGCCCACCCGTCCTAAAGTGCTGTTCTATGTTCGTTATATGGACACACCAGTGATATGCAGTCTTAATTTAAGAGTCATTAAAATAATCGGTCGAAAAGTTCTTCAAATAACAAGTGGCTGTCCTTTATTACCGCTTCAATTAACCCTGCTTGAAACCTTAAGTTTCTCCACCATATCAGTACAGTTTGTTGGGTTGCTGGTTGAACCCCCCCCCCCCCCCACCCTTCCCCACCCTGGAAACCTATTAAGCTGATGTATTATTCATGCTGAGATTATTACTTTCCTGGTTCACTTCCCGTAATTGTCCTGACATCTCTCTTTCTGTAATCCGGAGCTACCAGAAACGCAAAAAAAAGCAGCAAAAACATCATAAATAATCTACAATATGCACCATCACCACAAACACAGACTCAAAGTCTTGTCCTCTTTCTTGAGTTTTCTAAAGCAGATACATCTGATCCTCCAGCAGAAACAGGTTTTACACCTCTAAACTGAACTTCAGAAGACGCCATACCAGAAGGTTTCACAGTGGAGAACAGTCTGTATATTTACAAAATATCCAATTTTAACGCCCCTCAACTTCAGGCCCCTTTAGTTCCCAAAGGATGCCTATCGGATGCGGTCTAATGACTCCGATTGGCGACGGCAGTCGCAAACGCGGAGCCTTGACTGACACCGATATTGTAAAATATAGCAAAATCCAATTTGCATCTCAACAAGGCCGCCGACGCTGGACTCTCTTATTCCTGTGTGTGCTACTCAGTGATATCTGCCCCTGTTGGGTCAGCAGGTATTTTCACGGCCACACACAGTCAGAAACTCCCTTGAACACACACATTAAAAGCAGCAGGGGGGAGGGGGAGGGCACAGCAGTGCTCCACGTTTGTTAGCTGAGCTGGTAGATAGTGCTCTTTGAG
The DNA here is from genome assembly GCA_037974445.1 of Brycinus macrolepidotus. Lineage (NCBI taxonomy): Eukaryota > Metazoa > Chordata > Actinopteri > Characiformes > Alestidae > Brycinus > Brycinus macrolepidotus. The sequence continues at coordinate 5,329,497 of JBBPCZ010000089.1, forward strand.
GGAAAGGTCTTTATACAGAGCCAAGCAGTTGGGGGAATATCGCGCTGTCTCAGCCCCGGAGAGAGACAGAGAGGACTCTGCCCTAGATAAACACCTCCGACTCCTTGGGAAGAGAGAAAGGAGGCCTCCCCCCATTCAGACGAAAAGTCATCCGTGACTAGCGAGAGGACGAGTGCAAAGACTGTGACTGTGTGCACCATTATGTACCCAAATCCACCACCAAAGCAGCCACCAACTCTCCCCCTGGAGAGCTACCTTCCTGCCATCTAACATGCTGGCCCCATCCCCTTACTTAACGCTTCAGTCAATCAGGGACTCCTGAAGAAGTTCGTTAGTCAGAGCAGGTGGCTGGAACTAGACTTCTCGGGACGGTAGAGGGATACTGACCACTGCTCTAGAAGAACCTGACAAATTATCACATGCTACCTCCCTCTCATTGGACTACACCGAGCATCGTGCTAACACGCTAACACTGGCTATAACAACCTGAGCTACATCGCAAATGTCTTAACCCTCATGTTATGCTCACATTTATATCCTTTATATTTGGGATCAATTTAACCCCAACAATTGAAACCTCCAGAAAATGGATGAAATTAAAACTGCTACCCAAGTTTATGTATCAGGTAATTCTTTGCTTCTATGTTTCTTTGATGACGACCTAAAAAGGACATTTAACTGACATGCAAAATAAACACCCACAAACCAGTTTTGTGGGACGGCTTGGGGCACAAAATGGGGCTACAACAATAACAAAAAGGAGAAAGCGGGGTGCCAGCAAACATGCAATGATGTCTCACTTAGCAGCTTCTAAAAGCTTCAAAGAAAATTGCTGAGTAATGTCTAAAGGTGTATATTTCAATCCAAAGACTAGATCTTACTTCAAAACACACATTAAGATGGGGAACTGTTACCTATTGGACAGATTAAAATCAGTGCATGGGAATAAAAATATTAAGCATAGAAATAGTAGAGGGTAAAAGAAATTAAACAATACAATATCAATATCAATAAAAGAAGATTAAAAGTGTGATGGAAGAGCAGATGTTTAAAAGAGGGTGGAGGAGAATAGTGCTTTTTAAAGCTACAGTCGGTGCAGATCTGACACTGATGGGCAGCTGGTTGGACAGCATAGTGGATAAACACCATTTCACCAGTTCTTTTCACCACTGGGTGACCAGTTCCTGCTGATCTAAGAGGTTAAACTTAATCCCAGTCTCTAAACCTGACGCGAGTCTGGGAAATTAGGAAACCAGTCCAGTGGGTTTAAGGCTGGGGGGATTTGGCTGCGAGAACAGCAATTATTTGAAACGCATAATTCAGGCGAGTAATTACAGCGCATGATACAAAAACACAGACATTATTCTTCCTAAGCACACGGGTAATTGTTTGGCTAATTTGTTTCCCGGAGCCAGTATATTTTGTTGAAAAATGCAAATGATGTTGGGCTTCTTCTGGAGGATCCTCTGATGATGAGCGAAGCTCTCCGAAGACGCATTTTCATTCCGCTCGGAAGCTCCACGTGCATTAGTCATGTGCCTTGCATCTTCATGCGAAGCACATACGCCGGCCAACACCACCTCAAAGAACTTCGTAATTATGCCGAGAATTAAACAAGAGGGTCGAAGCCAACGTGGCATGGCCACAAGGGGAACGGCTTTCTCAGCAGTGGCATCACACTCGTTAACAAGCAAAAGAGATACGTTCTCAAACCTTGGCAGCGCTGGAGTAAATGCAGAGCGAAACATTAGCAGAAAACTTCTCCAGGCGTCTAACTGTCTAAGAGAAAGCAACCGTAGGGCTCAGGCTTTTGTGTCGCAACCACCAGGGGAACGCCTTTCACAGAGGTGGCATCGCACTCATTAACGAGCAAAGAAACGTCAGAAACACTCTGGAAACTTTAGCTACGGAAAACACGAGCGGGATTCACGTTCGTAGCGAGCACATTAGCGTGTGCTTACCCATATATTAGAATCAGAAAACACTACTGATCCCAGAGGAAACTGTTTACGTTACGACTGCACAGACACACAGAGACACAAAGAACGATATGAAACAGACTAAATAAACTCCAATAAAAAATCAGTATGAAATACACTATGCAAATACAAATACAAATACTGGGTATAAATACTATAAATAAATAACTTACAGTTAAATAAATTACTAGTAACACTAATAGTGGTTAGGAGTCTGTTAGTGCTGCAATAGAGATCAGTAGTAGATCAGTAATATTGATATAAGTAGTGATATTTCACATGGTAAGACTATTACACATAATAATAATAGATATTGCACATAATGAAATAAGAAAATTGCCAATGGTATGAAACTGAATATAATGATAATGTTTAGACTTTTTAAGGCATCTCCAACGCTTGCTATAGGCAGCCCAAAATTCTTGAAACCATAAATATTTTATGTTGGAAGCATCTACTGCAGTAAACATTTATCAGTACGGACTCGTAAACCTGTTTCGTCCTGCCCTGCTGTTTCCCTGTGTTGCCCCTAGGGGGCACTCTCTTGCGGCACCAGGGGGCAACAGCAGGGCACGAACAATAGCCTTGCAACGTTCTTGCTGCTAGGTATCAAAACATCTTATGGTATTAGAGATGTGCTTGTAGAACCGGTACTAAACTGGTCCCAGTTCCTGACTGGTTCCTGCTGAGCTCTGGAGGGTCTCCTGTTCAGACGGGGCTGCTGTGGGAGTCTCTGCAGTGTTAATACTTTC
>JBBPCZ010000089.1:5520142-5530528 GCA_037974445.1 Brycinus macrolepidotus
CTTGTATCTTTAGGCTCTTTGCAGTCTGTCACAGTAAAACATTTGTTCACATTTCTTTCATTTAATCTCCTCAGTATTACAAAGATAAGAGATACACACACACACCCCACCCAGACTACTCCTGGTCTTCTGTTCTTTGCTGACACAGTGGTTGTTTGCACTCCGTGGCTGGATGGACGATCCATTTCCGATAATTAGCTGTAATATCGTTTTCTCGTTGAGCTGTCTGAACTTTATATGGTGTATTGGTTTCCATTATCAGTCACGAAACGGCTGCTTCTTTATTGTAAAACAAATTTCAGCATTGTTCCGTATTAAACTAAAGGCCGGTTGAAGTCGGCGGCTCGAGGCTCTTTTCTTTCACATGGATTTAAAAGTCTATTTCTATTCAGGAAATCTGTTCTTCAGTGAAAAGGCGCCTGATTGGAGGCTCTGCGCGACCTTGATGGCCATTTATCAGGGCCGGAGACGCCGCCGGGTCTGAAGTTACACGAGTGTTCCTGTATAAGGGACTAATGTTATCTTTAGTCACACACACACATGCTTTTTTTCTCAATACACACGTTCTGGCCTGATTAATGGGCCGTGTGTTGATATGATCTCACGCCTGTTTCCCTGGGTGATTGCTGAGCTGCGTCGAGGCGCGTTTCGTCTCCGTCCTTCACACGCTATCGCTGCGCTTTATCGTCCGAGATTAGCCTCACCCCGCCATCTCGAAGGCGGCGGTGCGTGACCCCCTCCCGAACTGCGGTTGCCAGATAATTCACAAAAAAGCTAAAAAAGGAGGGAGATTCCTATCGTTTTATCACCCGGACATTCGTTTGCGCTCGATGGTTATCCGAATAATATTCCAAAAACGAGTTTTCTGTGAAACATTGTGGGCACACTGTATGGTCCCTATTCTCTTCTTCGTCTTGGTCTTTTATCTGCTCCTCTCTCTCTGCTCTCAGTCATGTTTTTTTAACAGGTGTTCTCACAGATACGCTTGTTTTTATATGTCACGTTGCCTCGCTTTAATCCCAACACACGAGTTCACCTTAAACGCAGAACAAAGGCCGTGATGAAAGACAGCAGAGGAACCCGATGTGGTCACATGTGAAAGCCCCGACTCCAAGGGGCTCGCTTTGCTTTTAAAGTAGCGTACATTAAAAAAAAGTCAAATGCCCTTTGAATGCCAGGCGTCCGTTTAACTACAGGAGAGGGAGGACCACTCAGAACCAAACCAGCACTTTGACTCCCATTTGCTCTTTTTAAGGCCAAGGCTTGTTTTTGTCAGTGGACGAATATAAATGGTACAGAATTACATGAAATAACTTTGTTTTTTGTTAAAGTTAAGGTTTTCCCTTCTTTTGTAAAGACAAAATGCAGTGTTTAATACATCAAGACTGCCAATTTGCTCTCAGGGAGTTCATGCTGATTTGCAAAAAGCAGTCTAGGACATCGGAGACACTTTTCGACTGCATGTCCACATGAAGCTTGAAGCAGAATCCACCCTTGAGTAGAACAGATAGAAAGAGACGTGTGTCTTGAAATGAGCGCCTGCTGAGGACTGATGAATCCATTTTCCTCCCTCTCGCCGCAAACGACCCAATTACCAATGCCAGCCATTCTCCAGATTGCATATTGAGGTGCATTATACTTTTTTGCGCCATGTAATCAGTGTGTGATTACTCTCTCTCTCTCTCTCTCTGAGTGTGTGTGTGTGTGTGTGTGTGTGTGTGTGTGTGATGACGTTGGATCTGGACAGATAGAGTGTTCCTTTATTTCCCATCTCTTGCGCCCACCGAGAGCCAGTCCGTCACTATTCCTTCTAGAGCTTCACGATATGGACACCCAGTAACTCACCTGGAGCTGTGATTGGTCACCCTGTCAGAAACACTGTGATTGGATAGAGGCTCATTTGCATATTGCAGCCTTCTGCGATATCAGAGACCGATATCACGATAATGATTAACAGACAATATATTGTGCAGCTCTAATTCCTTTCATTTGCAGAGCGAAACTGAAACTGCGTAAAAGAGTGTAACCATACAGTCATGATCCGATTTCATAGACGGTTCAGGGCTCACAGTTTGATACACTTACAAAGTAAACTGAACACAGTTCAGTATTCTCACAATATTTGGAATGAAATTAAGAAAAATGATGACTGTGTTCAGTTCTGGTTAAGTTTACTAATGAGACTAGTGCTACACGATTGCGATATAATGATATTTCGATGCATCATCACACAACTAAACAGCAGGCTTCAGAATAAACATTCCTGAATGGCAATAAAACGTCACGTCTCATTTACAGAAGTGCTCTTTTCACTTGAGAGGTTTGTGGGTTCTTCTATGCATTCAATAAATCTTTTTTGGAGCTTTTAATGTGATGACTACAAGTTTGACGGTAAGATAGAGATTTCTTATGAATAAGGATGGCAGTATTTACCTCCGGAGTCTGTGCCCAGACAGAATTGAACCAGAGTTCGGAGTTCGGTTGTTTTCTTCCCTGTAGACAGATGTTTACGCTTTAATCGAAGGAATACGTGTCTCTCCAAGAACCAAACTGACCTAAAGTGTTAGACAGTGATGTCCCTGATGCTTTGGGCTGTTGGTATCACAGTCTACTCAGCAGTCTGACCGCTTTCAGTCTCTGGATCTGAACTCCGGTGACTCCAGCTAATCCTAGCGAGGCCTGAGGTCTCGCCACTGCATTCAGCATTGAGAAGATGCGGCGGACGGAAAGCAGGGCCTCGTGCGTTGGAAGACCAAGCGGATTTTACCCCCCGGTGCCCCTCCCACCCGTAATCCTGTTTCTTGGAGGGATTTTAGCTGCTGCAGTTTAGGGGTTTTGGACGGTGACATTTTTCCACCATCCTCTTTATTGGACTGTCGGCATCTCGGAGCGCCAGGCGCAGCCGCAGGATTAAGCGAGCCTTCCTGCGACACCTCCTCATTCCAGAATACCAGAAGCTGTTCCGCACGCCCGTGGTCACCTGGAGAACTGCATGGAGCCTTTTGACGTGAGTGCACTTCAGTGGTTTGCGTCTGGGATTCTTAGCGCCAACAACTTAGCGTATTGACAAAGCAGTCGCAGTTCTCAGACGCGGCACGGGAAATTCTATAAACTATTCATCCTTACGGTTTGGCTTCCATCTCTTCCATTTGCATGGCTGCTGAATAATTGACCGTGGGCAGGGCAATTATGTATGCGCTGTTAACTCTGGAAGCATACAATAGACCTTGGCTGCCCTTGTCACTAAAACTAAGGGAAACTGCCTAAGCTTCCGTTTGATACGTCGCTGGAGTTTTTGGCCCAAACTCTGACAGAATTTCAATGGAGTTTCCCTCTTAATCTGACCCCACACAAGTTCTTTGGTTCAGCCAAAGACGTGGTGGTTCTGAATTAGTTCAGCTTCTACCCGGGGCAGTGAAAGAGTCCCTTTTTTTTTATAACGGTAAGGCAGGAATAGCTTGGTTAACTAGAACATGCTTCACAGTGCAAGGCTACTTAATGATACACTACATAGAAGTTCACACTGCAGGTAAAAGTGACCCAAATCTCTTTCTTCATACGTGATACAGGTTTGTGTTTTGCGTGGCAGTAATTCGATTCAGCAATACAGTCTCTGTCTGAGCTGTCAGTGCAGAATTTGTGAGACTTTTATGTTAATCCAACTGAATATTCATGTAATTTCATACACCAGAACAGCCCATTTATGGCAGTGTCACTAAAGTGCCTATTACTGTTTGACTTCAGGAAGTCAAAAGAGTCAAAGGAGTCTCACACTGGTGTACTCATCACCATTTTACACTGAATTTAAATTCCTTTGCTAGCGTTCTTCTTCACTGTAGATAAATGAAAGAAAGAGAATCTCTTATTTGTTTAGCTTTCACAAGTAAAACAAGAAATTCACCACTTTTCTGTAAACTGTTCATCATGGTCATTTAGTGTTCGTTATAAAAATAATGTGAATAAACCAATATCAGAAATTAGATTCGGGTCTTTTAGTCGACAAAGTAGACTAACAGTAGACAAAGACACAGAAATATGAACTTCAAGCAAGGCTGCAGTTGTTTTATGTATAAAATTTAGCAAAGCATAAACTGAATGGTGTTTTACAAGTATATAATACAGGAATAAAATGACTCATATGATGTGACTCATATTTAAACATGACTCATGTTCCTTTTAGCATTCATTAATTACTAGCAGTAATTTCTTTACATTGAGTGAGATTGACACCATGTTCTAATTACTGTGTACAGATTAGGATTAACTTTCCACATTGAGTTCCAACACCAAGTGCAAATACGTACCAGATTGACATTTTTGTGTGTTTTTCTATTTTTAAATGATGTATCACATGTTTAATCCTTTCTGCTCTGGACTGTTTAAACGAATAGCAAATAAAGCCGCAGGTGATTAAGGAGTTTACACCAGTACCAAAGAAAAGTCCTTTGAGAGAGTCTACATCACTTTTGTAGTATGCAAAGGTGTTGCATCATGGGAATTGGAGTTTTAATCTGTGAATATTACGTCGTTAAGAATTAGTGGTGTTCTGACTACACAGAGACACAGAGACGAGAACAATATAGAATATAAAGTCTAAATAAATACAATTAAAACTCTGCAGAAAAAAATCTGTACAAAATACATTGTTCTATATAAACAAATGCTGCGGTATTCATACTATAGATCAATAAGTCACAGAACAGCACTTGCAGACTTTACTTTTCCTTACGTCTCTTGTAAGACCAGTATGTGGTTGCTCACCGCGTTCATTTGGGAATTAGACTTTCCAGAACAGTCCAGAAGTGCTACTTCTCCCCAGAGCGAGTTTCAAACTGTGTTGTCAAAGCTCCAGTCATCTTCAGTGGCTCCAACATCCAAGCCCTGCTGCTGCTTCTCTCTCTCTCTCTCTCTCTCTGTCCTCACATTTCTTCATCCGTGAAAGACATCAAGACGTTTGCGCTCCAGATTAAACGCTCACGCTGCATTACTGTCCGTAATCCAGTAAAGCAAGCGGAAACGCCTCCTTTCGGAGCGGCAGGGGTTCGCTGCGTTGGATATCTTCATAGGTAACTTTTCTTTAAAAGCCCATCTCGGTCTCCGCTGCCTTGTGCTGCTTCTTCTGCCAGGTGTTCCATTGAACAGAAGCTGCAGGCGGACCAGAGCAGAGCTTACAGGGAAAGTGAAGAGGAGAAAACATCCACAGCAGGGAGAGCAGGGCGTTGAGTAGTTATGGATTACCGATACACATTTACTCTCAACCTTTTGGTCTTGGACTTGCTTTGCCATGCTCAGACATAGAAATAGATTTTAGCTCTTGATTTCAAAGTTGAGTCTGCACAGTCGTGGCTTCATCTCACGTAGATTAGTCTGATTTTTTTTGTAAATGTAATTAGATGCACAAAAACGGTTTGTTATCTGAAGTCCTGGTTTAATTCCAAACCTGTTGAGGATGGACGAGCACTGTTTCAGCTCAGATACACTCTAAAACAGTTTCCACCTCCTGGAGATCCACACTCCTGCCTCTAACCTGTATCTGACATGTTGCCCCACCCCCTTACTTGACTCCTCAGCCAATCAGGAGCTTCTGAAGAAGTTTGTTAACCAGAGCAGGTGTTGCAGATAGTAGATGGAGACTTTTCAGGAAGGTGGATCTCCAAAACCAGGGTTGGTGACCAGTGTTCTAAGGAAAAAAGATGTAAAAAAGGGATGAAGTGAGGTCACAGACGAACCACTTTTGGGTCCTTGAAGGACCTGATAATGGATTGTTCTTCAGAGAAATGCGAGAGTGTGAAAAACCCATAAACATTTAAATAGAATCCACATATTGTAAAGTATACCATGCAAAGGATTAGGATACTCACCTTTTGTGGCATTTGGACATTCCGTGTCTGATGTACTTGGGTTCTATACTTTAAAGTGTGTTTGCATTTCTGCAAATTGTGTGTGTCCTGACTATATGTTTAATTATATATTTTAATTTAAATCCTGTGAAATTGTAGCATCATGCACTTATAAATATAAAACATATAAAATAAATACTAAAAAATACAATAATACATAGAAAATAAAAAATATAAAAAAGAGCGCTGCCAGCTGTGTAACTTACACGATCTACACGACATTCACTTTCCCAGAGTAAAGGGGCGTCTTGTAACTTTTCATAACTTCACTTTTAAATGGAAAAATAAAATAAAAACGCCTGGAGTCTAGACAGGGCGTATAGAGTCAGTGGAAGTGATAAAGTATAACAGAATAGAATAGAATGGAGGCATGTCCTTGAGGGAGCCACAGTGTTTGTACAGGGAAAGGTAGTTTTTTCTTTTCTTTTCTGAGAGTATATTGGAATCATTCTGCAAATAAAAGGTTTATCTTGTTGAAAACACTGATTAGAATTCTTTGGACCGCAGCATGTATCTGTGACGTGTAAATAAGACATGCTGTACGGAAAGATTGTCATATTACTGTGAAGAAAATCCATTCCCGGTGGATAAAAGCCCACCAACTGCTTCTCTCCGCTTGTGACATCCGAGTGATGCTTGTTGTTGAGTTTTATCTGCGCCGGCACGGAAATATCTGTTTCGAAGACTAATCATGATCCATAATCTCTCGGCGAAAGCCGCAGCTTTCCGCCACAGATCCGCTCAGAGAGTGAAGCGAGAGGCGGCGGCTGTGCCTCGTGGCAACCCGGAGCCATATTTCTCCTCCAAGCCTGAGCTTCTGAGTGCATTTTGATGTAAGCGTTGCTCCGAATGAGGAACTGAGTGACTCATGTCCCGGCCCTCGGTGGAATAAGGGGCTTCATATCCTCCATCAAGGGCAAAGTACAGCTTAGAAAGTGTCGCACTGCTTTCTCACTGATCCCAGAACTGAGAGTCAACAGATTCGCTGGAGCTTCAGAGAACTGAAGAACCCAACATTTTATCTTGGTGTTTTTGGAGCCACACCATCTAAGCCACTGTTTAAAGCGCAGGGAAATGTGGCGCACTCAGCAGTTCGAGCCGGCGTTTGTTTTTATGCAGTTTGAAGTGTCTGCAGTTTTCTCCGGAGGAATCTCTTTTACGGGATGAAGAATGCGGCCGGCACGGCCAGGTGGTTTCCAGTCATGTTGACGTTCGCTGTCCAAGGTGCCGAGTGCTCAGAGGACTCATTCTGCCAACTGTAATTTATTTTTCTTAAACTTTGGTTCAGAGTGAATTTCGAATCAAAACAGACAACATTCAGTTCACTCAGTAAATTTTTTATCCTATAAAGCAATTAAGTCTTAAAAGTTGAGTTATTATTTTCGTTTTGATATTCCATTTAACTGGGATTACACATTTACTAGTATGTGGTTTTTTAAATAAAGTACGTTCATTTTACATACTGCACTTGTTTTTTTCTTTATCTGTTTTAATGCCACGTATTGACAAAACAAACCCAAAAAGTGTGTTTTTATTCCACTTTTCGTTTAGTTTAGATCCAGAAATTCCGTAGAACTTCTCCCATTGTTTCGGAGAGGTAGAAATAATTGATGGTAATTAATATTAAATTAAACCAAGTGTTTTTTTTGTTGATAACCTCGGTTTCTGAGGGTTAAGCTTGTGTTTTGTGTTCCTCGCAGTCCTCACACACTTTCGAACTCTGAGTTTGGATGCGTCGGAGCAAAGGTGATCCATGATTCATGTGGAAGGCTGAATGAGTCGTACGCCTGTTGGGGAACGAGCGCCTCTGCAGCGGGACGGGCTAACGAGAGCAGCAGCGCTCGCACCGTCCCAGTAGGAAATCCCAAACAAGAGGAGGCCATTAATTAGGCAGCTTATTAATGGCCTGTGTGTGTGCAGGGCGCCCGCCGTCACTCAGAGGGCTGTGTTTGAACACGGCGCCAGCGAGAGCAGGCAAGGTCATCTCGCTTTGGACTCTTCTGCCAGCTCCCACGTCCTCTTTCTGAGGAGTTCTGAACACTCACTCTCCTTTTTTTAGCAACACACCGGTTTCGGATTTCAGATCCGACACGCTGGATTGTTATCGGCAACAACTAAACAGACTACTGAGTCAGTATAGGCACAAATACTAAACCTGTTATATCGACTAATTGATATACTGGACTGGTCTTGGTGCAGCTTATTAAATAGACTTTATATTGGATCATTATTATCAATACTAACCTATAGGCTATGGACTAATAACCTGTGGACTGGTTTTGGTACAGTTACCGTTATTAAATAGACACTATACTGATATACTTATATTATGTATCCACTCTGTATATATATATATATATATATATATATATATACTCATTGTGTACATATAGTGTACATATAGTTTACATATACAGATATGTATATATTTTACAATACAGATGTCCATATTTTAAATTTTATATTTTGTATTTCTAAATTGTATAGTGTACATTGTATACTGTACTGTTGGTATAGTATTTTATTCTATTCTATTGTTTTTTAATTTTTGCTGCTCTTACCTTTGTTCTGTCCACTTTCTGCCGTGACAAAGCAAATTTCCCACTTGTGGGACTAATAAAGGATTATCTAATCTTATCTCTTATCTTACAGGATCATAATCACCAATACTAACCTATAGCCTATGGACCAGTAACCTATGGACTGGTTTTGGTACAATTACCGTTATTAAATAGACATTATACTGATATACTAAGACCTTATTAAACACACTGTACTGGTATACTGGATCTAGGTCAGTATATCAGTATAGGCACTGATACTAAACGTGTTAAATTGACCCTATGCCAATATACTGGGCTGGAATTGGCACAATTAACCTTTAATTAATCAGATACTGTACACATATACTGCATTATTAGTGCCAATACTAACCTCATTAAACACATTACACTCATACACTGGATCGTTATCCGCACTGATACTAACCTCATTTATCAGATACTGTACTGATAAACTGGAATATCAGCACTGACGCTAATCTTATTAAACCGACTCTATATTGATATACTGGATTAGTAAAAGCTCTAAAAGTAATTGTAAATTGACCCTATACTAATATACTGGACTGGTATTGGTAGCAAATTAACTTTATTAATCAGACACTATACCGATATACTGGATCGATATTAGCACCGATACTAACCTGGTCACTATAATATTGTTATAGTGCAATATTATTTTTAAAAACATGTGCAATTTTAATAAAAACACCACCCGGTGTTATGTTGTCTTGAGTGAAACCCCAGTATCTTAACTCCAGAACCGCTAGTACTACTTGCTTATTCTTTCTCTCGCCCTCCTTCTTTCTGACTTTCTGAATTTCTATCCCTATTCTCTCGCTCTTGTTAGAACGTGGTGCCTCTCTCTCGCGCTCTCTCTCTCTCTCTCTCTCTCTCTCGCGCTCTCTCTCGCTCTCTCTCTCTCTCTCTCTCCCCCCTCTCTCTGTAACACACACACACACACACACACACACACACACACACACTTACTTTTGCTCCTGTCTGTTTTCCACATTTATTTTTCTCTCATAAGAAACTTCCACTGGGGAGCCTCTCCTCAACAGCAGCTCTCATTAATAGAACATTGTACCTTTTCCTCCTCTCTAATTAAAAGGCATTTCTCTCCAGTTGAAGGTTCAGTACCTGACCACTTAAAACCACTGTTTCCTTTCTGCTGAGCGTGTTCTTCCCTTCATGGCAACTCAGCTAGTTTCCCTCTCTTTCTGTACCTCCCGCACTGCGTCCGATGGACGTGCACGTTCAAACACTCCACTGTGCCTCAACACACTCCTTCCCCCGGGCGTCACCAGTCTAGTGACTAGACAGCCCTTCATATTGAGTAATACGCTGCATCTCCGCACCCCTGAGCATTAAAGATGCTGCTCATTAAATATGCCTGCCCATGAATAATTAATCAGCTGTCATATCGGCTCATCATCTTTCTTCGCTCCCTTGCTGGAATCTTCGCTTTTTTATTCTATATAATGTGCATTATCCGTTTCTCGAAAGGCAAGGCTGCGAGTTCGATAAATATTCATCCGCCAGTTCCCATCCGTGGCTTGTTTGCTTTGGCAGAACTCTTTCTTACTTATCATAATCATTGCTGAGCTTATCAGAGATGTGATTAAGGATGTGGATCTAGCCAAGCCAGCCTCGCCAGCGCTTAATGAGGCAGGGCCGGAGTGATACGGACCATGATTTCACCATTTGGAACCTTATCCGTGTGCTGGATACTCTATAATACAGATCACCCTCAGAGTGCATTAATAACACGAACTCCGGCAACTTCTGGACTAGTGCTGCACGATATATCGTCTGTTGATTGGTATCACGATAATCGCAGTACTAATATCACAGAAGGCTGCAATATGCAAATGAGCCTCTAACCAATCACAGTGTTTCTGACAGGGTGACCAATCACAGCT
>JBBPCZ010000089.1:5530628-5545166 GCA_037974445.1 Brycinus macrolepidotus
TCAGGTTCAGGGACTGGACTGGAAATGAGAGGCTTTGAAAGTCCTTCAGGAAGCCTGGAGAACTGTTCCTCAAGACTTTTGCACAGTAGTGTGTGTTCAGTCAGAAGGCTACTGGTTCAGAATTTAATATAATCTTATCTTAAGTCTTCTTTTAGTCAGGGTTGTTACCACTATGTTCTTCGGCGTCCCAGAATGATAAATATAATTCGTTTTATTTTCATAAACAGTCGTTCTAATTCATTTATCTCCTACCAGCGTGCTTTAATCAGACAGAAAAAGCCTCCGAATGATGTTTTTATGTAATGTATTTTTACAAGTTGCAAAATATTGGTCTTGACCTACATTGAAAGGCTTTTTTGATTTCGTAAAATACTTTTTGTTTTCATCTTGAAATTGCTGGAGAGCAGAAGTGTTGGGACCCGAGTCTCTGCGCTTCCGCCCGAGGCTGTTCTGCAGAGAGAGGAGAGACTCTGACGTTACTGATGTTGAACCAGTTTGTGGGTTAAAAGGTTATTAAGGTAAACATTAGGCCTCATTCAAAATACATTAATCCACAGAATGAGAGAGTTCTGTTTTTATCCATTTTACATAACGGCTAGCTGACAAGGCAATTTTAGAAAGAGGTTTACGTATCTATCTATCTTTCTCCCTATCTGTCTTTCTATCTATCTATCTGTCTATCTATCTTTGTGTTTCTTTCTATCTATATATCTATTTATCTATCTATCTTTCTATCTGTCTGTCTATGTTTCTATCTATCTATATACCTATCTGTCTACACATCCATTCCTCCGTCCATCTATCATTCCATCCATCTTCTTAATGGTAACAGGAGCTACTAGTAGACTCAGGTGCCTGAATGGATCAGTCCTCCGTATCAGAAAGTGATTCACAAAACAAATCGTAATGAAATCTTTTCCTCCTCTTCCTCTTTTACCATATTTGGTCATGAAGGACAGCGCAGAAACCTCCCTCTCCGTCGTGTTGGATGAGCTCGCAGCTCATAAGTAGGGCTGAATAGAACACAGCCTTTAGTCACTGGGGCCGTGCTGAGCAGGCTCATTAGATCGGCCCATGCTTCGCTACGTTTATTTACCATCAAAACACTGTAATTAGGGCCAGGGGCTCGCGGTCTTTATCGCGTGACCCACATTCATCACATTCTTCCAGACTCGCCCAGTTACTTCCACACATACACGGGGTGTACAGTCGAGCACGCCTCACGGAGGCCGGGTTTAGGTGGCCTTACGACACCACAACATGTTTGGCGTAGATTTTATGGCACCACACACAAACACACACACACACACTCGCGTGGCTCTGTATGTTTTGACAAGGGGCTTAGTGCTTCGGAGAGTTATGGCAAAGGCTCGAAGGACAGCTCTTTATGAAACAAGACTTGAAAACATCCACACTACAAACGCTTCTGCATTCAGGCTGCTTTTTCTCTCGGCGCTCAAAGGAAGCGCGCGTGTGTGAACGCTCGTGTTTGTGAGGCGTTCTCACTGAACAAGGCAGCAAAAATGCAGGTTTTGTAAAAAGCCTGTCATTAAATGAATCCAGTGCATTCACTCACTCACTCACACTGTCTCTCTCTCTGTCTCTCTCACACACACACACACACACACACACACACACACACACAAACAAACACACAGCACAGTATAAACATTTCCTTTCAGCTGGCTTAAAGAGACATGAGTGCAGCCAGTGGACCTTCAGCAGGTTGCAGGAGAACATACATGAATAAACATGAATATAGTCTTTCTCCAAATCTGTCTATCTCTCCAAATCTGTCTATTTGTCTATCTGTCTGTCTGTCTGTCTCCTTTCATCATTCATCCATCTGTCTGTCTGTCTATATTTCTAACTCCCTGTCTCTCTATGTTCATATTCAACTGTCTGTCTCTATCCATTTCCTTCCATCCATCCATCCATCTATCCATCTATCCATCCATCCATCAATCCATCCATCCACCCATCCATCTGTCTTCCTATCTTTTAATTTCTATTTATCTCTATCCATCCATCTATCCATCCATCTATCCATCCATCACTCACTCATCTCTATCATCCATCCATCTCTCCATCTGTCTGTTTATCTATCTATCTATCCATCTATATATATACATGTATACACACACACACACAAACACACACACACACACACAAATATAGGTACACTTAGTGGGAACCTTTTTTTTATAGTTGTGTAGTAGCGTTTCCCTACTGTCAAACTTTTATGTTTATAAATTCTTTGTACATGTAGAAATTTAAAGTTTTCTGAGGACTGAAATATTTGTTTGGGCTGGTTGTACGATGTATTGGCGTGATGCATGTTGTAGTGAGAAAATAAGGATGGATTAAAAGGGTTCAAAGGATACAAAATCTTAAACTTTTACACATTATTTCAGTCAAGATGCTGGAAGTCAACTGAAAGTTTACTGATATTATTATTAGATGCTTATTGAAATGTCTGTAGGTCTTTGGGTCCAGGTTCACATGGTAGTAAAGGGTAGCTGACTTTCTCAAACAATATTTAAAGAATAAGAATAAATAAAAGTGTAAAAAGGGCAAAAAGCTTTTCTATGACAACTTTAATGCGAATTATTTTGATCCAGACAATAAAAAATGACATTAAGACATTAGCAGCCATTATTTTTTTTACAGATAAACTTGTGTATAAGTTTAAACTCCATTATTGCTTTATTTAGCGAATGAAATTAAACTGAATCTGCTAAACTGAAAGTCACATTTCTTCAAAATAAAGAGTCGAGTTTCATGATAAAGTCGTTATTCGGGTGTATCAGCTTTCAGCCCTGAAACCTCTGTGTTTTAAGTTCTGACTGTGAACTCTGGAGTTATTGATCGTTTTTATGTGTTGGTATTCTCTGATATTTTACGGTTGTGCCGCTGCAGAGGAGACTCGTAGCTTTTAATTCCCGTTCAAACTTGGGTTCGCGTTCGGCACTGTGTTTTCATAATAGCATTCCAATCACTGAGCTAATCCCTTAGAGGAGCAGCGTATTGCATAATGAAGCCTATTAGAGCTGCGCGGTGCTGCTGCTGGAGCTCCATTGTTGCGGGCCTCTTAGCCGTGGCCTCTGCTATAGGCGGCAGGCGGAGAAGCAGGTTTGGCTCTCCATCTGAGAGCGGGGGGCCCGCGTTGCCACGGCAGTTAAATTGGAACTTATGCAAATGATCGGCGCGGTTGCCAAGTCTTCTGGCAGCGCTTCTTTTCTCACTCCTCCAACACGTGCTCCATGACATTGTTCTTACAGTCGTGGAGCAGGAGGTCCTCCCGGAGAGCAGAGGTGCAGCTAAGGTGCTTCTGAACCTTCTGCGCTGGACGACCTGAACAGCTGATGCCTGGTCTTTCGACTCTCTTTTTTCATTGCAGTTTCTTTTCTTATTTTTTTTTTTTTTTTTGATTCTTCAGTCGTTCTTCTTTCTAAAGGTGGCCTCTGTGTGGGTCACTCGTCCCCAGCTCTCGTGTTCAGAGTCAGTATTTATCAGATTGAATGGGCGAATGGTGCTTCAGCTCCTCGTCCTTGAAGACCCCTTTATTTATTATTATTTACTGCATGTTCTCTGTCCTGCTGCTCCTATTATTTACAGTCATTATTTATTGCTGTTCCGCCTCGATTCTGCATTTTTGCACACTTAAGGACTCCACTTCTAGAATATAGTATCTCTTACATTACTGTATTCATTCTAACTGTAAAGTGGCCTCTTTTGTCGACTGCACTAAAGAGGCTTTTCCTGTTGTTTTGTTGCTCATGTTTTTCTTGCACTCTTTCTCTCTTGCTCTCTTTGTGTATTTCTCTCTGTGTTTTTTGTCCTGTCTGTACTTCTGTAGTCTTGTGTTTCTGTTTTTGTTCTTTGTGTTGCACCATGAACCTGGAGGAACGTTGTAGTCCTGGAGGAATGTTGTGGTTTTGGAGGAGTGTTGTGGTTTTGGAGGAAGCTTATAGTCCTGCAGGAACATTGTGGTTTTGGAGGAATGTTGAACACCTGGAGGAACATTGTGGTCCTGGGTGAACTTTGTGGTCCTGGAGGAGCGTTGTAGTCCTGGAGGAACATTGTGGTCCTGGAGGAACATTGTGGTCCTGGAGGAAACGTTGTACTCCTGTTGGAATGTTAAGCTTTTGGAGGAAAATTGTTGTCCTGGAGGATCGTTGTGGTCCTGGAGGAACATTGTGGTCTTGGAGGAACATTGTTTGGTTTCACTGTGTACTGTGTATATGGCTGAAAAGACAATAATTGTCTTGACTTGACTTGACTTGACTTTAAAACAGAGCATATAAGATCTGCGTAAGCTCCTGGACGTCCTGCCTCACTCTAACCCTGTTTAGATATAGACATGCAAGAGGTTTTAATGTGTGGTAGCTGATAAATCTCTACTGTGACCTTGGAGAACTTGGTTCATCACACTGGAATGAGGTGAGAAGGAAACGAACTTCACTCCTTTTTGGGCTGAATCATCTTTCTGTCTTTCTTGAGATGTTGGTTGTAGTTCTGCACCTTCAAGCTAAAAAAAAAGAAGAGTTTCAGAGGAATTGTCCACCACTATTGACTCTTGATCCCTTTCTTTTGCTGCAGTCGTCAAGTCTTAATCGCTGTGCTGAAAAGAGCCCTCTGAAAGTCCACCCTGATTATCTATGCTGTAGCGCTTCTCCATGTGGAGACACTGGTGGTTTGCTGAGATTTGGGACGCAGCCCGAGCTCATAAGCGGCGGACAGTGCAGTGACTCAGATCTGAGAGAGAGAATGGTCAGCCTCTGTCAGGCCAGAGACGACTACCAGCTGGTGTCTGCACGCTGTTCTCTTCTGGGACTCGGGTTCTCAAAGTAGACACTCTTGTTACTAATGTTGAGTGGAGAATTGTCAGTAGGCCATGCCTGCAGTACCTCAGGTGTTCTAGTAGTATTTGTAGGACGTTCTGGTCCGGGCCAGGACGACTCTTCTGTCAGTGAGGGACAAGATGGTGAGTTTGTCTGATAGTGAAATGATTATTTTATTCTTAAAATGCTTTTGTTGAGTCAGCTTGGTAAAGTGCCTAAGAATCGTTTACAGCCAATAATCCTTGAGGTGCATTATGTGGCCAGAAGTATGTGGACACCCTTCCTACTTATTGAGTCCTGGTGTTTTAGCCGCATCCATTACTAATAGGCGTATCATGCAATCTCCATAAACACACACTGGCAGTAGAATGGGTCATTCTGTGGAGCTCAGCGACTTCAAATGTCCAGAAGCAACAACAGCTCAGCCACGAAGGTCACGCGAACTCACTGACCCACCCAGAGAGAGCGAGGCCAACTGTGCCCTCTTGGCTCATCAACTTGCAATAGGTCCAGCACAAAAATATTCCTAAAAATCTGTTTAAATCTGAATTATGAGTTAGACTGGTAGTGAGTTTCTTACCAAGAGTTCCTTTACATTGAAATAATCTTAGTTAGTAGTCAGGCAAAAGTGATTATATCTGTTTTCTGTTCGTTTAAGTTGGGTGAAGTTATCAGGCCTCATAATACAATTTAGAAAAGTAATGTAAGAACATACATAATGTAAGAACATGTAATGTAGAAAAGCAATGTAAGAACATGCATAATGTAAGAACATGTAATGTAGAAAAGCAATGTAAGAACATGCATAATGTAAGAACATGCAAAGTGAATAGAGCTGGTTCAGGTCCCGACACCTTTTTTCATACAGTATCCGCAGGACTGAGCAGGTTTTCTTCACCAGCCTGGATTTGAAAGGCCAGAAAAATGGAGTGAGAACTCATACTGGTTAATATTCCAGCGTCCCAGTACCTCTACATGTCTGCGCTGGGTTTTTAACTAATGAGACTACTGTGCATCTCATTATCCAGGAAAGCGTGGAGTTTTTGTCATTACCGAACCCTTCAGCTCACCTCAGCGCTTAGCTGTGTGTAAATGTTTGTGTAACTCTATCGAAATGCTTCTGAAGCTTGCTGGCCAGACCTTTATCGACAAACAACTGAGGCCATTTCTATCTGTGACCTCCAGGGACCTCCAGGAGGAGCTTCAGGTTCTCAAGCAACTGTCCCTTTGGCCATAGTGCCCCTTTTTGGCAAGGCTAACAAAAATCCTTGTTTTTGGGGGTCGCCAGCCCCCACACCTCCTGTTCCTGACCTTCGTTTGAGCCCCTGCCCCTCTAAAGGCCTCTGCTGACTCATTATTTCTCTGTGTTGGGCGAACAGATTAGCAGAACAGAAGTTCTACGGTTCTCCAGGCTCCTGGGGGGTGTATTAACACAACACAAGATTCGGAAACACCCCGAGCCTTCAGAATGACAAATGAATGGAATCCGCAGTTTGGCCTGGTTCGCCACATTTCTTGTTTATCTCTGCTTTTGTCCGTCTTTTTCTTTCTGTTTTTTTCTTCTCCTTCCTCCACACTTGCCCTCCAAACCCCCTGCTGTTGTCTTGAAGGGCATTTCGATTCTTAAAAGGGTCCAGAGGCGCCTCTCAGACCTCTCGGCCTGACTTGAGGAGCCGGGTCCAGAGCAGTGAGTGCTTCAGGCAGTGCCACGCATTTGAATAAAAGTGGTTTCCGAATGATGTAAATGTTCCTAATACTTTATTGAATGCACTGGTCCGGTGCAGCGACGAACCTGTGTGTTGTTATGGAGTATTTTTGCTGAATTTCAGTCTTGCTCAGTCAATATTTGCCTAATTAACGCTTTAATTCTTCTAATAATCCGAAGGTCAGTATTGTATATATTATTAAAGCGACACCCACTGAAAGTACAACCCATTGATCCATCACCGTGCCGGACGACCACAAAGGATTTAAACACACTCAGAATTAATTCACTTAATCAGTTAATACACACTATTGATTTGGTGTAAGTGTTAACTTTAATGTGTTACCTTTTTTATGTTAATTTATGTGATTAATGTTGCTGAAACAGGTCAGGTAAAAAATGCAGTTGGTCAAAAAAAATCATGTTTTACTGACCTGTTGTTCAAAATGTTAATGATTTGTTTTTAGTATCGCATGTTTTTGCTTAAGCTTCTGTTGCACATGCAGGAGCGTGCGAAAACACAATAGATTACGAATTTAGCAGCTTAAAACCGAACTTAGAATAATGGAAACGTGACATTATCTGATAAAAGCGTGTGCACTTCGTGGTCCAGTCGTTTTTGGGTTTAAACTGAGTGACGTTTCTGTGACTGTAGATCTGAGTTTATAGAAACAGGTTGAACTGTTTAAGCGGCGCGGCCGTGAGTCCCGACTTCATGCTCTAAAGGGGTTAGTTTGATTTTTAAAGTGGCCACGCCTCACATATCCTGCAGCGTCTGCCTCCTTCTTTCTTTCATTTTCTCTCTCTCTATTTCTCTCCCTTTCAATCTCTCACTCTATCTCTCTCTCTGTCTTACTCAGTCTCTCCCTCTTTCTCTACCTCTCCCTCTTGCACTCTCTCTCACTTTCTCATTCTCTCCTATTCTCTCACTCACTCTTTCTCTCCCCTCTCCCTCTCTCTCTTATTCGCTCAGTCTCTCTCTCTCCGCCCCTCTCTCTCTCTCTTTCTTTCTATTTCTCTCCCTTTCACTCTCTCACTCTAGCTCTCTCTCTCTCCATCACACTCTCTCTCTCCCTTTCTCTCGCTCACTCTTTCTCTCTCTCCCCTCTCTCTCTCCCTCTCTCCCTTTCGCTGTCTCACTCTAGCTCGCTCTCTCTCCCTCTGCCCCCTCTTTCTCTCTCTCTCATACTCTGCTTTGACCTTTTGTCACCTTTTCTGTCGTCTCCACTTGCTGTTTTTCTCTCACGTACGCACTCATACAAGTGCCCTCTCTCTCTCTTTCTTTCTCCATGCTCTCTCTCTCTCTCATGCTCCCTCTCTTGCCCCTTCCCCTCCTCTCCTCCTCTCCTCCTCCTCCTCTCTTCCAGTCATTAGAAACCCGCCCCGGTGTCTTGCTGGTCTTAATCTTCATTAAGGCCGGGGAGGAGGCCGTGCGTCAGGAAGCCTGGCTGAAGCCTGATCTGAATAATTAATAAAGCTCTCCGGCGCTCGGCCGAGGAGACATAGATTTGAATGGTAATTACATGTTTGTATCCCTGTGATTTCTAATTATTTCCTCCTTTTTTTGGAGGGTAATAAATAAATTCTAATGACTTTGGAGAGCAGGCGTGGTAATTATTCCGCCTCCCCTGCGGGTGCATCGGTCCCTCCAGCAAGCGGCGCACACAAACACACACACTCGCTGCACATTTGCTCCATGTACTGGAAGGTTGTGTGTGTGTGTGTGAGAGACAGAGAGAGAGAGAGAGAGAGAGAGAGAGAGAGAGAGCTCCAAGTCCTTGCAGCTGTCGCATTAGGCAATTCAATACAGGTAAGCTGCTCCTTTGGTCTCCCTCTGCTGGACACTGACGGTACTGCAGCCTCTGGAACTGAAAGGATGGTTGATTGTTCTCCTCCTCTCAGATTGCTGTTGAGAGTCTGGCATCATTGGGGGGGGAAAAGAACCCCCCCCCCACCCACACACACACACACACTCACACACACACACACACACACACACATGCACACACACACACACGTTCTGCAGCTGTGCTCCTGATGCGGCCAAAACAGCCACTCGTTTTGAGCCAGAATGGAAGCCTAATGTACCTCTTTATTCTGGAACAGAGCACAACTGCTCCCCGCTTCCAGCATCTTTCTTTTTTCTTTCTCTCTATCCCTGATTTTTCTTTTCTATTTTTTTCGTTTCTTTCCTTCCATACTTTTATACTTTTTCATACTCTCTATCTGCACCCCTCTCTCTCTCTCTCTCTCTCCCGCCCTCTCTCCCTCTCCCTCTCCCTCTCGCTCCCTCTCTCCCTCTCTCTCTCTCCCTCTCCCTTCCTCTCTCTCCCTCCCTCTCTCCCCCTCTCTCTCTCTCTCCCTCTCCCTCTCTCTTTTGCTCTCCTTCCTCTCTCCCTCTCTCTCTCTCTCTCCCTCTCCCTCTCTCTTTCTCTCTCTCTCTCTCTCCCTCTCCCTCTCTCTTTCTCTCACTCTCTCTCTCTCTCCCTCTCCCCCCCCTCTCTCTCTCTCCCCCTCTCCCCCCCCCTCTCTCTCTGCAGATAATTTGGTGACTCTTGAACGCAAGGGTGTGTGTGTGCGCGCGGCTCTGACGTACGTTTGAGTGTCTCCGCGCGTGTGTGTGTGTGTGTGTGTGTGTGGAGGTGATTAGAGGTGTGTAATGTGTAATAAACGGAGGCGCGTGTGATAAATACAGCAGGACGAGATGAAATTCCAGACCAACACCAGATTAATGGGGGGGGGGGGCGGAGACAGAGAGAGAAAGAGAGCGAGAGAGAAAGTTTAAAAAGGGAAAAATGGTAAGGTGTGTGTGAGAGAGAGAGAGAGAGAGAAAAGCTGTAGTACAGTGTTCTTGTTCTCTGGCCTGGAACCTCCACACTGTGACCTCCTGCTGAGTTCCAGCAGTGCCGAGTTCCATCAGTCCGACTGTACTAGAGAAAATTATGTATAAAATGATGTACAGTAGTGGTCGTAGGAGTACAGTAGTTCAGCCTGGGTGTATTAATAATAATAATAATAATAATAATAATAGAATTGTCAGACATAGTGGCTGTGCTAGAAGTGTTGTTCAGTGTGGGGGAAGTACATTTAGTAATTATTTAGTACAATGTGGCCGAAGGTGGGGCCAGCAGTCAGGACCCTCCCCCTCCCCCTGAAATTAGATTGCTCCCTCACCAGTGACCCCCCAGTGTCATTGGGCTGGAGTACTGCCAAATGCCATTGAGTGCTGCCACTCAATGCCTGTATATGTTACACTGCTCAGTGCCATTGAATCAGTGTGCTGCCACTCACTGCCTGTAAATTTGACAACACCCAATGGCATTTGATCAGAGCATTGCCACTTGCTGCCTCAAAATTTGACACTGTTTGATGCCATTGGATCAGAGGCCTGCCACTCGTTGCCTGTAAATTTAATACTGTTTAATGCCATTTGTTCAGAGCGCTGCCACTTGCTGCCTATAAATTTTACACTGTTTGATGCCGTTGATCAGAGTGCTGCCACTTGCTGCCTGTGAATTTGACACTGTCTGATGCCATTTTTTCAGAGTGCTGCCACTTGCTGCCTGTAAATTTGACACTGCTTGATGCCATTGGATAAGAGTGCTGCCACTGGCTGCGTATAAATTTGACACAGTTTGATGCCATTGGATCAGAGCGCTGCCACTCGTTGCCTGTAAATTTGACAACACCCAAAGGCATTTGATCAGAGCGCTGCCACTTGCTGCCTGTAAATTTGACACTGTTTGATGCCATTGGATCAGAGCGCTGCCATTTGCAGCCTGTAAATTTGACACTGTTTGATGTCATTGGATCAGAGCGCTGCCAGTCACTGCCTGTAAATTTGACACTGTTTGATGCCATTGGATCAGAGCATTGCCAGTCGCTGCCTGTCAATTTTTCACTGTTTGATGCCATTGGGTCAGAGCACTGCCACTCGCTGCCTGTAAATTTGACACAGTTTGATGCCATTGGATCAGAGCATTGCCAGTCGCTGCCTGTCAATTTTTCACTGTTTGATGCCATTGGGTCAGAGCACTGCCACTCGCTGCCTGTAAATTTGACACAGTTTGATGCCATTGGATCAGAGCACTGCCACTCGTTGCCTGTAAATTTGACATAGTTTGATGCCATTGATCAGAGTGCTGCCATTTGCTGCCTGTCAATTTGACACTGTTTGATGCCATTGGTTCAGAGCGCTACCAGTCGCTGCCTGTCAATTTTTCAATATTTGATGCCATTGGATCAGAGCATTGCCACTCGCTGCCTGTAAATCTGACACTGTTTGATGCCACTGAATCAGAGTGATGCCACTCACTGCCTGTAAATTTGACACTGTTTGATGTAATTGGATCAGAGCGCTGCCAGTCGCTGCCTGTCAATTTTTCACTGTTTGATGCCATTGGATCAGAGCACTGCCACTCACTGCCTGTAAATTTGACACAGTTTGATGCCATTTGATCAGAGCGCTGCCACTGGCTACCTGTAAAACTGACACTGTTTAATGCCATTTGATCAGAGTGCTGCCACTCACTCTGATCAAACGGGAAAAAGTGAGTACTTTTTTATTTCCATGTTGCAGTGCTAATGCTATGTAAGCTAAGCCATTGCTAACAGAAAGGCGTGACAAGAGGATTGATGCCCAGAGCGTCATGCTAGTGCTATGCTAGGTGAAGTTTGTGCTAAATAAAGGCCTTCCTCTGCATTAGCTCTGCCACGCGATTGTTAGCATCCAAACCCCAGGATGTACAGACAGAACCAAGGATAAAACCTCAGGGTGGGTTGGGGTTTCTGTCACTCAGTGCTCCGGAGGGTAATGATAGATGGGGTGATATAACCGAGAGAGAGCAAGAGAGAGAGAGAGAGAAAGAGCGAGAGAGAGAGCGAGAGAGAGAGTGAGAGAGCGAGAGTGAGAGAGAGCGAGAGCGAGAGTGAGAGAGAGCGAGAATGAGAGAGAGCGAGAGCGAGAGCGAGAGAGAGGGCGAGAGAGTGAAGGTGGTTATCTAATCCATACCAGACCGAGCTGGAAGTGTATTGATAGAGGCCATGTGCACTGCCATTTAGAGCAGACACACACACACACACACACACACACACACACACACACACACTCAGCATGCATGCCTGAATTTAATAGCTGGGCCATTTTTCATAAGAACTATCTCTCTCTCTCTCTCTCTCTCTCTCACTCCTTCTCTCTGTCTCTCTTTTTCTCTTTCTCTAAGTCTCTCTAGTTCTCTCTCTCTAAGTCTCTGTCTGTCTCTCTTTTTCTCACTGTCTCTCTCTTTCTCTCTCCTTGTCTTGCTCTATTCCTCTCTCTATATATATTTCACTTAGTTTATTTTGATTATTTTTCCAGGGAGGGGGTTTATGGCATTTTGACAAAGAAACTTAAAACTTTAAGGTGTTTAGAGGCGTGTGTGTGTGTGTGTGTGTGTGTGAGAGAGAGAGAGAGAGAGAGAGACAGACTGTGAGACAAAGGCAAGGTGAGAAACAGGTGCTTCCTGTGCTGTGGGAGCGGCTTTGTGCATGTGTGTGGTGTGTGTGTGTGTACGTGTGCTTGTGTGTGTGTGTATGACAGCCAGTGGCGTCTGTGTATCAGCCTTGGGCATTTGTGTGTGTGTGTGTGTGTGTGTGTGTGTGTGTGTGTGTGTTACCTGGCTCGCACTCAGACAGCCCCATTAATCCTGCTTACTGGCGAAGCAGAGCAGCGGAGAGATAAAGAGCCAAATCCCTCTCTCTCTCCCTCTCTCTCTCTCTCTCTCTCCCTTCCCTGTCCCTCTGTCATTCTATCTCTCTCTTTCTCTCTCTCTCCGTTCTCTGTCCTCCCCTCTCTCCCTCTCTCTTTCTCTCACTCTCTCTCTGTCCGTTCCCTGTCCCTCTGTCATTCTCTCTCCCTCTCTCCTTCTCTCTCTTTCTCTTTCTCTCTCTCTCCGTTCTTTGTCCCCCCTCTCTCCCTCTCTCTCTCTCTCTCTCTCCGTTCCCTGTCCCTCTGTCATGCTCTCTCTCTCTTTCTCTCTCTCTCTCACACACACACATACGCTCAAGGTTTTCCCTCTGCTCTACCACACACACTCACACACACACACACCTGGAGGTCAGGGGGGTGTACAGTTCGGTTGCGCCGACTGACAGAAGGGGTTTCCTGCTTTGCACTGTTTTCCAACAGGGAGGTCAAATCACCAGGGCTGCGACTAATCATTATTTCTGTTATCGGTTAATCTATCAACTCTGATTAATGAGCTAATAGAACCATCATTCCTTCTTTGGTTCCTCTCACTTTCCTGCTGCTATCAATCAAAGTTCCATCTGTGCAACAAGTGATTTCTCCTTGAAGGCTACAGAGAAAACAACAGGGGGCCCACATCGCCCCCTGCAGTTGCTGTAAGTGTATTACATTCTGTCAGAATGACCATGTGGATCACATAACCATTATAGAGCATAGTGGTAGGGGTTTCCAGTAAAGTGGCCATTTAGTTGAAGCACAAGGCTGGTGTTTCCAATAAAGTGGCCATTTGGTAGAAGCACAAGATGGGTGTTTCCAAGAAAGTGGCCATTTAATGGAAGCATAAAGTGGATATTTCTAATAAAGCGGCATTATATTGCTCCCTGCAGTTGCTGTAGTGTAATTATGTCATTATATTTATGTAGTATTTTATGACTTTACCTCCAACAACCAAGTCATTTTAAGTCATATAGTTTCTATAATTACACTCTTTAAAATTAAAGGTTCTTTGAGCGATGCCATAAAAGAAACAATTTTTGGTTCCGTAAAAAGGACCATGTTTGATTGACTTATGAGTGTGAAGAACCTCTTTAAAGGTTTAGAGAACCTTCAAAAGAATCTAAGGTTCTACACCAATTTCAGGGTTCTTAATAGAGCCCTTTCACTGTGTAAAGGTTCTTTAAACTTCTGATTTCCAAAAATGGTTCTGTCCATTGAACATTTTGTTAGGGAACCAAAAGTGGTTCTTCCGTGGCATTATGTGAAGGTTCTTCAAGCTTTTGAAAAGGTTCTTTACACTCCGACATCTCATTTAGTAACATGTTCCATAAAGAACCATCCACTGAAAGCTTTTTCAAGGGACAAAAATGGGCTCTTCATGAGTTCTTCACTGAAGTTATTTATGGGAACACTGACTAATGGATACTGTAAGAAAAACTGAGCCTCAAGAATGCCGCACCCAAAGTGAGGTACGGAGGTGGGAGCACCATGATCTGCTTCTTTGTAGATGACCATTGCATCATCTGCACTACACATAAATGAATATTTGAGGAGAACACCTTGCCTACAGTGAAGTACGAAGGTGGGAGCATCATGATTTGCTTCTCATCAGATGGTACTGGAGCATCACTCATCACTGAAGGAAACACGAATGGATACTTTAAGAAAATTTAAACCTCAGCGTCCAAGAATGCCACGCCCACAATTAAGTACAAAGGTGGGAGCATCATGACCTTCTGCGTTTCTGAAGATGGTACTGAAGCGTCGTTCATCACTGAAGAAAGCATAAATGGAATTTTGAAGATCTCAACTTCCAAGAAGAAGGAGAAGATGGACATTTCAAGGAAAAAGACTAGTGTCTAAAAAGGCAAAATCCTCGCTGATCACCTTTGAAATTTGAGGAGGATTTGAAATGGTTCTTCAGTGGAACCTTCATAATAGTGAGGAAGTGAAGACAAAAATGGAACAAAACTGAACCAGAACGCTGGAAAAAGTTCATCACTTCTGCTGTGGACCTTTAGAAGAATTTAACCTTTCAGCGGAGGAGTTTTTCAACAGTTCTAGGTATTGCTGTGTGAGTTTTTTTGCTCATCCACACAGCGTCAAACAGTGTGTGTTTCTTGATGGTGTGTGTTTGTTGGTTGTGTGTTTGTTGGTTGTGTGTGTTTCTTGATGGTGTGTGAGAGTGTGTGTGTGTGTTTCTCCATCCGTCAGTTGGTGCGTCAGCTGTTGGGCCGCAGCCCGAGTTTAGTGTGGTTTAGTTCCTG
>JBBPCZ010000089.1:5627098-5642802 GCA_037974445.1 Brycinus macrolepidotus
ACAGATTCTTTACTCTTAGAAAGGAAACTGGGTTTATTTCACACATTTTCATTTAGAGTTCTTCACTCAACAACTTTCCAGTTTAACAAGAATAAAAATCTGCAGTGTATGAAATAAATAGAAAAATGGGACTATATATGAATTGCATACATTGTAATTTTACTAATATCTCTCAACACACTCAGTACTCATCAGAGATGGGCCACATGACCGCCAGAGTCTTCGGGAAACTCATAAAACTGCATGATCAGGTTCACTGTGGTCTTCACTGTGTTGCCTAGTTACTGTAAGAACGTCTCCTAGATTTGCTCCGTGGCCCAGTCCTGTTTGCAGGTTCAGTTTTGTACTTTGCTCAGTACTTACATAGCTTTATCACGATTTGTGTTATTCTTTCCGCTGCCTTTCCTGTTCTGTCGTATTATTTTCTTTTCTAGTTTCAGTAAATTGACCTGTCCTTGCTTCACTCTCTGAAATGTTCCTCAGCAGCAACTGCGGTGAGACTGAACACACTTTACAGAATCTTGGCAAATATTTATCCGTTTAATAATTTCAAAATGTTACACTACTGACCTAACTAGAGGAAACTAGATCAAAAAAAAAACTTTCCCACTCTGCTGATATAAGCTTAATTATACAACAGAAAAAGATATTATGATTAGTGTAATAATAAATACATACATACATACCACTTCCTACTAATACTACTACAACTACTGATACTACTACTGATTATACTGACACTACTACTACTCATACTACATCTTCTACTGATACTACTAATGATACTGACACTACTACTACTCATACTACTACTACTACTACTGATACCACTACTGCTCATACTACTGCTACTACTACTGATAATGATACTGACACTACTACTACTCATTCTGCTACTACTACTACTGATACTATTACTGCTTATACTACTTCTACTGATATTACTAATAATGATACTGACACTACTACTACTACTGATACTACTACTGCTCATACTACTGCTACTACTACTGATAATGATACTGACACTACTACTACTACTGATACTACTACTGCTTATACTACTTCTACTGATACTACTAATAATGATACTGACACTACTACTACTACTACTGATACTACTACTGCTCATACTACTGCTACTACTACTGATAATGATACTGACACTACTACTCATTCTGCTACTACTACTACTGATACTACTACTACTTATACTACTTCTACTGATACTACTAATAATGATACTGACACTACTACTACTACTACTACTACTACTACTACTGATACTACTACTGCTCATACTACTGATACTACTGATACTACTAATACTACTAATGCTCATACTACTACTACTACTGCTACTACTACTGCTACTACTAATAATGATACTGACACTACTACTACTCATACTGCTACTACTACTACTGATACTACTACTACTACTACTGATACTACTACTGCTCATACTACTGCTACTACTACTGATACTACTGATATTACTAATACTACTAATGCTCATACTACTACTACTACTACTACTACTGCTACTACTACTGCTCATACTACTGCTACTACTACTGATAATGATACTGACACTACTACTGCTACTACTACTGATACTACTAATAATGATACTGACACTACTACTACTGATACTACTACTACTACTACTACTGATACTACTACTGCTTATACTACTTCTACTACTGATACTACTACTGCTCATACTACTGATACTACTGATAATGATACTGACACTACTACTGCTCATACTACTGATACTACTAATAATGATACTGACACTACTACTACTACTACTACTGATACTACTACTGCTTATACTACTTCTACTACTGATACTACTACTGCTCATACTACTGATACTACTGATAATGATACTGACACTACTACTGCTCATACTACTGCTACTACTAATAATGATACTGACACTACTACTACTACTATTACTGATACTACTACTGCTCATACTACTGATACTACTGATAATGATACTGACACTACTACTGCTCATACTACTGCTACTACTAATAATGATACTGACACTGCTACTGCTCATACTACTGCTACTACTGATACTACTAATAGTGATACTGGCACTACTACTACTTCTAATACTTCTAATGATAATACTACTACTTTTGATCCTACTACTACAACTACTGATACTACTATTGATACTGATACTGATTCACTACTACTCATATTATTACTACTACTACTACTACTACTGCTACTTCTGATACTACTACTGCTAGCTCTAGTACTAGTACTACTGGTAATACTACTGATACTACTAATAATACTAACAATAATAATCATCCAGCCTGTTATAAGATATATACATCACATTACGTGTTGTTTTTTTATTAGATTGAATGTTTCCTTTGCTGTTATTCTGTAAAGCTCTATCAACTCCACGTCGGTTGCTAAGGTGGGACGTTCTGAGGGTGGAGCGTGGATACGGCACGTTCCATTATGCACACCTTTGAGAATTTCTTTTTACTCTTTCCATTGTTTTTCGTGACTAAATGTCAGGTGGAGAGACTCTTTGAGACGTGATCTCTTCGTAACGTGTGGTTCCGTCCCTCCCGTCCAGGACTCCAGGTGGCACAAACGTAGCGTGTATGAACAGTGCGTGTTCCGCGTCCGCGAGAGCTCTCGACTCGACGGTCGTAGTCGAGTACCTCAGATGTTTTGTCCTTTCCTTTGAGGTTCTAATCAGCTTGCAAATACTGGCACTAATGCAGTGGAGAATAAACACATTAATAAACATTACGCCCTAATCAGGCATTCTAAAGGCGCCCATTGCAGTGAGGAGCTCACTAATTAAAGTCACTTTTGTACGAGTGTTTGGCATGCGTCGTATCGGCTCGGCGAGCCCCCCCCCTCCCGCCGCACCCCAACACAACTCCCTCCTCTATCTGCTTTATTTGTTTGCCTCTCTTCTTAATTTATTGTCTGCAGACTGATGTACAGTGGGCGGATAATGGATCCTGCGTGCCGGAGGGGGGCAGGACGGAGCCTCTGCGGACCCCTCGCCCATCAGCCCGAGCGGCGGGCCACAGTCCTTCCAATAGCGAGTCAATTTGTGTCCTTAAATAGGTTGATTATGCTGAATTGGGGGCGGCTCGATGGCTGCTTGTAACTCAAATGGAGTTTATAATGCGAAGAATGGCCAGGGGTATTCTAATCCCGCGCTCTCCTTCAGAGAGAAAAAGAAACGAGGGAGAAGTGAGTGGAGGAGGAGGAGGAGGAGGAGGAGGAACTGGGGGTAGAGCATGGGGAGAAAGAGGTGAACTACAGTAGGGCTGAGGCTTTCACACGCATTCACTCGTTCACTCTCACAAACTAATGCTCTCTCGCCCCTCTCTCTCTCTCTCACATCTCTACTGTCTCTCTAACATCTTTATAATCACTTTCTATCTCTCTCTCTCTCATCTCCACGATATCTCTTTCTCCCTCTCACTCTTTCTAAAAATCATTCTCACATGTTCACTCGTTCACTCTCACATACTAATGCTCTCTCGCCCCTCTCTCTTCCTATCTCTTCTCTCTTACTCTCTTTCGCGTCTCTACTATCTCTTTCTCTCTTTCTCTCTCTGTCACTCTCTTTCTGTCTCTCACCCTTTCTCACATCCATTCACACACCCATTCGTTCATTTTCACTTATAAATGCTCTCTCTCTCTCTCTATCACATCTCTACTCTCTCTCTCTCTCTGTGTCTTTCTGGTTTAGTCACTTCACTCCACGCTCATGCACTCACTCTCTCTGTCTCTCTCACCCTTTCTCAATAACGTTCACACACATTCACTCAGTTACTCTCACATACTGATGCTCTCTCACCCCTCTCTCTCACACACATCTCTCTCTCTCTTTTTCAAAAGCTCTGTGTCAAAAAGTGCAGAGGAGGAACTGAACATACAGTGGAAACGCTTAAGAACCACTC
The DNA here is from genome assembly GCA_037974445.1 of Brycinus macrolepidotus. Classification (NCBI taxonomy): domain Eukaryota; kingdom Metazoa; phylum Chordata; class Actinopteri; order Characiformes; family Alestidae; genus Brycinus; species Brycinus macrolepidotus. The sequence continues at coordinate 5,631,067 of JBBPCZ010000089.1, forward strand.
AATGGAAGATGGAAACTAAAAAACTACACACACACACACACACACACACACACACATACACAGCACTACGAATCATGAGGCAGGTTCCTAGGTAGTAACTCAGGTCAGGAGTAAAAAGCCCCCCCCCCCACTCAGCCGGAGTGGGCCTGTGCTGTAAATTCACCCTGTTCTGAGTCAGCGGGAAGCAAAGCTGTGAAACAAAATGAGAACACTCTCCTCTTCTGACGTGCCATCCATCTTCGGCGGACCCTAAACCTGCCCAAAGATTTTCCCACTATCAGATATCCATAATGGGCACAATAAAAAAAGAAAATAAAAATGAACAACATAAATTTCAATTATGACTTTCTTCCCAAAATGGACCAAGAATGGAGAAAACTCTTCGAGCGTCGGAGCAGTTATCACCCCTCAGTGGGGACGAATTCACAGGACAGTGTGTAAAAACCCCCCTTCAACGCTCCTAACAGCGACAGAGCAGCGTTTTATAGGGCAGTTCCGTCGAGTCGCTTGCATTCAGAAGACATCAGCCGCTCGAGAGACACGCGGCGGCCGTTTTGTTATTTACTGGAAAGCTGAGCGCTGGGTATTAGTCTTTGTTGCCTTTCTGACATCAGGTTAATGTTGTTTTAATCAGCCCTAGCCCAGGCTAGTGAAAGGTCATCTATTTGCAGACCTCGTCTCTTCTGGAGAGCCTGGAGCGCCGGAGTAGATTGCGGATAAGAACTGTTCTTCACCCTCTCATGGCCATGGCTTATACATATAAAAAGGAGAGTGCAGAGTACAGGCTTATGGGGTCCTCTACTCTGAATGCTAATTAGACTAATAATTCTAGTGCAGAGTCTTCTCCTCACCACTTTATCAGGTGGACTGTGATTTTCTTATTATGCTTATATTTTAAGCTTCTGGGACACTTGGGAAGACACCAGAAGTTCTCAGCGCCGGCTTAAGTAAATCTCAACTTCCGTCTTTGCCAGTAACTTCGCTGTCTGGTGCCGCCCAGAGGAGTGTGGACCACTGTTTTTGGCTTTCGGATCCACTCGACGCTTTTCTAGGGAGAATTTCTGTGCCAGGCTTGCCTTTGGCTAGACTTGCTAAACATGTCTTTAAAAAGTTGCTTTGTGAGAATTGGTATAAAATATATTGGTGTAAAATGTATGTAAGAAACTGGATAAAGTGTGACTTGTTGGGAAGTTGGTGTCACAGGAATTTTCCAAGACTATAGTCTGAATGGTCTTATACAAAAGTGCTCCGTGTCTCTGGGTGGACGGTAGAGCTTCAGACATCACAAAGAGCTTCACTCTGCGATCGTACGGGTAGAATCAGAGATCTCAAACTTTTGAAAATGTAAACTTGATAGTGTTTGAAACTTTTAAAAGGCACTTTTACATTATACATTCTAAGGGTTAAAGTGTCAAGCCAAGTAAGTTTTATTTATAAAGCGCTTTTTACAGCTGACATCGTTCCAAAGCAGCTTTACGAAATGAGGGTCTGAGCCCCTAGTGAGCGAACTGAGGGCGACAGAGGTGAGGAAAACCTCACTGCAACTGGAGGAACCTCAGGAGGAACCGAGACTCAAAAGGGGAACCTGTTCTCCTCTGGTGGACCCAATCCTTGTCAGATTCAGAGAGCCAGCACAAACATCAGAGCACTGAATGATAGCTAGAGCCAAAGGTGTAGTGTGTGTGTGTGTGTGTGTGTGTGTGTGTGTGTGTGTGTGTGTTAGAGGGACCTCAGGTGAAAAATGTTCCCCATCCCGCGTTGTAAATGACACCATCAGTCTAACCACAGACTGCTGATCCTAGAACTCCCCGTCCGGCTCTGAGACTTACAGCCCCAGCGAGACCTGAGACCCAAAGATACCCCTTCAGCCCCCCAGCCTCCAGCCCCCCCACCGATTTCCCACTGTTTGCGAGTCTATTTTGTGCTGCTTGCCTCCAGAGGCCTGTACAGAATCAGAATCAAGAATCAGAATCAGAAAATGTTATTGATCCTGGAGGAAATTGCTTGTTACGACTGCACAGAAACAAGAACGATATAAAATCTAATATAAAGTCAAAATAAAACTCCAGAAAACACTCTGAAAATACTCTGTACTAAATGCACTATATACACAAAATACTGTGGTCAGTAAGAGAGGTGCATACGAATACTGTAGATAAATAAGTGAAATGTATTCTGAAGTAGTTTGCTGGTTATCACTGATAGTGGTTTGGAGTTGAGTCACCGCTTTACCACTGTTGCACCTCGTTTTAAACCCGTCCAGCTGTTGGTGTTTCACGCGGTTGCGTTTTGTCCGGCTGTGAGGATCTGGCGAGTGTCGTGACCCAGTTTTGCTCGTCGTTTGTCCAGGTCTCCCGTTGTCTTGGCGGAGAGTCAGTGACAGCGATGAGTTATTCATCTGTCCCTGAGTTAAATTTGGGAAGACGTTCAGAGGAGCGGACCTGACGCTGCTCGTGTTTCGAAGTCCTGCAACAAAGTCTCGCCTGCAGGCCTCGCTGTAGAGCATGACGGGCAAACGAGCAGATCCCAGATCCTCTAGTGAGGAAGAGGATTAAATTTTAATGTTTCTTCATTGTGGTTCTCTCTCTTTCTCTCTGTCTCTCTCTCTCTCTCTCTGTGCGTACTGGTGCCTTTGTCCCTCTGGACACAACACATCAAACAATCAAACATAAACAAGTACAATGGTCTAAACAGATCTGTGACCTGTGTGGGCGGGGTCCTAATATGCTAATGAGCACGCTTGATTGATGTCCCGCTGTGCTGCAGTCCTGCAGTGCCATGATCTGCGCATTCTACGCATGACTACTGTCTCTCTCTCTCTCTCTTTATCTTTCTCTGTCTCTCTCTCTCTCTCACTCTCTTTATCTTTCTCTCTCTTTAAAGTCTCTCTGTCTCTCTCTACCATCTCTCTCTTGCACTTTTCTTTCTGTCTGCCTTCTCTCAATCTCTCTTTTCTCTTTCTCTCTTTGTCTTGCTTTACCCTTTCTCTCTATCTCTCTCTACCATGTCTCTCTTTCTGTTTGTCTTTCTCTCTCTCTCTGCCATCTCTCCCTTTTTTACTCTCTTTCTCACTTCCTCCATCTCTCTCTCTCTCACACTGTTTCTTTCTGTCTCTCTCTCTCTCTCTCTCTCTGTCATCTCTCTCTTTCTCTCTCTCTCTCTCAGCCTTTATCCCTCTGGACACAGCTGTCTGTGACAAATGTCTTGTAAACACGCTCGTACTGCTTGTGAGACTTGTGGGCAGTTTCATCAGATGTGATTTGCATGTTATTTGTGTTTCTCACACTTTGAATGTTGGGCCGCTGCTCCGGGGGGCTTGTGTTTTTGAGTCGGCCCACGAAGCTGTTTATGCCACCAGTTTCCAAGCCTCGTCCCCGACGAACTCTACCGCCTTCTCTGTGGGCCGAGCAGGACCACTCATCCTTCCTCCGCAGCGGCCTGGACGACAGTCTTCTTTGTTTTATTTAATTAGGAACCTTTTCCAACAGCACATATCATCGGAGTCTCACACCCACTTGCCGTCCTCCTTTTCTGCTGTTTATTAGTTCTCCCACTCTGTGATGTGAATAATGGCACCGACGCTGCATTTGCTGACGGTGGGCCTTTTGTCCGCCCCTCTTCCCTTCCACCGCCGGCGGTTATATAGATTGGATGGAGCAAGTCGTTAGAGCTGGGGTACCATAAAAGCGCCCCCCAACATGCCCCCCCCCGGGGGTGATTGATATTGGAAGGTGATTGTGTATGCGTATGCGCGCTATGCCAGCTGGGAAGAGTGGGTGGACTGCTCCCGCCCTGCTGAGGTGGTGTCACTGGGGAGAGGGACCCTACTGTGAAGAGCGTCTGGACCCAGATGGACCATGGCTGAGCACGCAAACCCTGACAAGGGCTTCGCCTAGCGTTTCTTGAACATGACTCAAAAGATACCACCTACAGCCCGCCCTCGGAACACCTCACTCATGAGCTTTGCGTCCCGACTTGTTTGGAAAAACAAGACAAAGAAGAAGAAGAAAAGAAAGTCCAAAGAAAACCTGATGCCCTTGTATCATTCATCTCAGACTCTTTCTTCCGTCAGATTCACTGAATCATCCACAGTTCCAAGTTTCTCTCGCCAAACACAAACGGGACAAACCGCACCTCAGTCCAATCCAGTAACCCTCTAACTTCATAATTCATCATCTCACTTCATGAATTATTCCTCCTGAGTGTGGAGACCAGGATACACCGTCGTGCATGGGAACTGCATGCTCTCAACCAAAAAAGAGTGGACGAGGAGGGCGAGGGGTCGGGGCACGCGTCCAGGAACAGCCGAGGGGCGGCGCTGGCCCTGTAGGAAGCTTGCAAGAGACCTTCGGTTTGCCGAACGCCGCTTCCACAGCAGCCCCCTATGCAGCCATCCGCAAAACTCCAATCCATAATTAAAACAAACTTTGATGCCAAGTGCCAAGCAAACACCCACAGGGCCGCGTTGAGTTTATTTCATGTTAAGTAAGCATTTATTTTTATATCTCTCTCTTCGTGCTCCTTCTGCTTCTTCCTCCTCTTTCGTCTTCCCCGCAAAAAAACCCCTCATTTTCATAATGTGTCTCTGGAAAGTGCTTCTCCGTAAGACACTAGTTGGCATTGCTCTGGGGTGCAAAATGGAAAAGAAGTTACATGGTGTTTTAGCAAAAGTGCCCCTTTTTTTCTTCCCTAATTGGGGAACATTGTCCTGATTTATTTACAAAGAGTTCCACAGCAGGGAAAAAGGACATTTTCTCCAGAAACTCGTTTCGGCACGAGAAGGGTCCACAAGGTCTCTGATAGAAGTGCTTTTAGGGAAGCGGGCACCGGTAGTCGGCCTCTGTCGAAGAGATGCGTTAAATGGACCATGATGGTAGGTTTGGCCTCGGTTCCTCTCTCGGTTCTTCCTCATTCATTTGGAGCAGGTTTAATTCTGTCCTCACCTAAGGGCTGCACAGCATCCTGTGAAATCCATCTCTTTTCCTCTCCATTCGCTTTCTATTGCACCTCTCACATCCGTCTTCTGAGAAGACCTTCGTTTTTTTTGCCATTTTGTGCTGAGCTCACCTCACCCGGCCGCTGCGGGCCGAGAGAGAGCGAGCGAGCAGCACGGGCCACAGGCGAGCCGGCTGCGGTGATTAATCTGAGGTAAAAGTGCTCGTGGCCTCTTTCAAAGGTACAATCGGACAAATCAGGCGAGCAGAAAGCCCCGCTGTCTCGTTATGGCTTTAGCCTTACCTTTCTGTATCACCGCTCAGTTATTCCAGGTGCTGGACATTCGTCAGCCCTGAGGGACCAGAGTCCTTACGAGAGGGTCGGCCGGGGCTGAATACGCCCCTTAAGGAGAGAGGGAGGAAAATAACAGCAGAGTTTCTACAGCCCCGGTCCACATGCTGAAATAATTACATAACCTACTGTGGAATCTGTGTCTGTTTATCTATCTATCCATCCATCCATCAACCCATCCACCCACCCTCCCATCCATCCATCCATCCACCCACACTCCCAACCATCCATCCACCCAGCCTTCCATCCATCTATCCATCTATCAATCCATCCATCCATTCACCCAGATCAGAACTATCTGTCTGTCTGTCTGTCCGTCCGTCCATCCAACCATCCATCCATCCATCCATCCATCCAACCATCCATCCATCCATCCATCCAACCATCCATCCATCTATCCATCCATCCATCCAACCATCCATCTATCCATCCATCCTACCAGCCATCCATCCATCTAATGGTTGCTGTCCTGTAGGTCCTGCAGGAGTGTTTGTTATGAATAAATTAGTTGCCCTGTTGTAGGGAATCGTGGCAGCTAGCTGTGCATATTTTGGAGACAAGTGAAACCATGGACCTTCTCTGGCATTTCATTCTTTTCCTATAATCATTTACCCAGATCTGGGCTGTCTGTTGTGCCTTTGACATGCCATGATCAGGCTTTTTAAAGATCTCCTCTTCTGTCTCATCTCTGGGCCTCTGAAACCCTGGGCAGTTGAGACATGTCCACTTTGGAACAGGATGGAGGCAGATGCTCACCATCACAGTAGAGCCTGTGGAAGACAGGGAGCCCTTAAGGTGAGATGAGTTTGTCAGTCTGTAAAGAAACGGAGGCCCGGTGGACCTTCACCCTCCGACAGTGAAGCCTGTTCTAACCGATCCCATTAGAGAAAATAAATACTGCTGTGTCTGATCGTTCACATTAGCTCCAGGAAACCGTAATAAAACAGGGCTGTATCAGTGGGGAAAACATTCACAGTCCTTGATTAGAGAGAGCTCCAGAATCTCATCCCCGTTAGATGGAAACCATTGTGCCTTGATTATGAAGTGACTCCTGCCCGCGTTTGGATCCATTAACTCTGGGTTTCCGACATAAACTGACTTAGTATGGAGCACCTGCGTTCTCATATACATATAGACTGGCAGACTTAAATATACATATAATACATATTGTATTAGTACATGTGGTATTCTGTCCACTTACAAACTCCCGTGTCGGTTCAGTCTAGTTGGAAATGACATGGAACCAAAGCATTATCTGCTCAATAAATATTTACCTTCATTTTTCTTCAATAGCTCTACATGAAATGTCACTGTTTCCATAGCAACCATCTAAACTGCCTCCTCTGCAGACTTTTTTTTGCCGGGAAATGACATTGCTGTGGTGGAAATGACAGCGATACTGTGGGGTGTCTGTATTTCGACAGCTGTCTCACATTATTTATTTATTTTTTTATTATGTAATTTAAAAAAAAATAATAATAATTTGGGTATTGACTTTTTTCAGGTACATTAAAACTAGACTGGCATGCTCCTGCTTCATTGTGTTTTAGATGTGAAGTCTAAGATGCATCATGAGCAACTCCCCTTGGTATCTCATGGAAAGGGAGCTTTTGACTCACCTTTGCGCATATTTAAGGCAGGATCCGTCTGTTCAAAGCCCTCACGGACATTTTGCACAGACAGTAAGTTTAGGAAAGTTAAAGCAAACCGAAAAGTGGAATGAGAGTAAAAGGAGCCCGGAGAACCAGCTGGGCCACCACACTCGGGCTCTTGTCCCTGAGCCGGGCTGCCCTGAGTGATTTGCGGTTCTCCGGAGAACAGTGAGCCCGTGGGTGAAGGGTATTTCGGACGGCAGCGCCGGCGCCCCCTGCGGTCGATCTTTTGTGTCCTGCCTACTTCCATTCTTTGTTAGCTTTGTTAGCCTTTTGAGCCACACCATCCCTGCTCTGAGATCAGATACAATATGACTGACGGATTCAATTTGATCGACTGCGCCGCTCGTGGTGTAGCCTAGCCTAGCACGCCGCTAGCGACACCGTGAAGACCGTGCTTTGTGTGCTAGCAGCCTCATAACTAGCTTCAGGCTGCTGACCTTAGCTAAACTGCGCTCCGCCAGCCTCACACTGCACGACAAACATAGCCTAGCAGTGCTTATTAAACTATCTCCGCAGGCTCGTGTGTGTGTGTGTGTGTGTGTGTGTGTGTGTGTGTGTGTGTGTGTGTGTGGCCGTGAGTATGACTAGCACAATCTCTGTATTGATTTCTTTGTCCTCGGCCTTCAGCCTCGCCGGCCTCCGGTTTCCCATTAGCATGGATTAGACTGATGTTGTAATTGGAGATGCATTACCTCAGCACAAACTAGCTGCCCGTTAAACACGCTCCCCTTGGTGTTTTCCCGCTCCGCGCCGAGGGGGCTTCAGTTTAAGTCCACGGCGGCTCAGAGACAGCGCCGGAGCAGGTCGTCATAGCCCTTAACCCTCAGAACCCTGAGGGCATTTTTCCTCTTTACTGCTTCGCTTTTCTAATACGGGTCATTCTGGCTCAACTCAACAAATATTTGGTATCAGCTACACCAGGGTTGCCAACTTTTCAAAAAACCTTGGAGTGAGATATTGGGACGGACGGACGGGAGGTGGGGGGGTGGAGAGATACAACCTTTCTCGCTTTACGTTTTACACGTGCTTATCATCTATGTGTACCAAATAAACATCTTTGAAACCGATGTTTTCAGCGAATCATTTTTTCACATGAGCGAAAAAAATTACAGCACAGAAGAATGTCAGATTTGGCGTGAGATTTCTTTCTTGAGCTTTAGAGCGTGAGATTGAGGCTGAATGCGTGACTGTCACGCCGGATGCGTGAGAGTTGGCAACCCTGCTACACTCGACCACCTCAGACTTCTGTGCCGTTTTGTTTGTCTCTGGGCCAAAAAGAAAAATCCAAAATTTCTCTGGCCAAGCTCATATAGTTTAGGAGTTACACCGGCTTTAAATTTAATGAGATTTTTGCTTCGTTTGCAGAAACGCTTGGTCGGCCGTTTTTTCAGTTGCCAGTATCTTTGCGATGGTGACACAGAGGGCCCTGAAAAAACAGTGGAAATCTTTGACCTAAGTGCAAATATGTTTTTATTTAGCTTGTAGCATGTACCCAGATTCAGATAAAACGTGGCCTAGTTTAATTTTGACCGGTGTTCCAAAGGCTGGATTGTAAGTCTGGTCTCCAGTTTTTTTTGTCCTGTCTTCATTACTCCAAACCCACAACTGCAGTCAGTTTTCTTTTCTAATCTGTCCAGAGGTCAAAAGGTCAAGAGGTCACTGCACTACAGGTCACCAGACTTCAGGAATTTCTGCCTCTGTAGTTCTACTACAGGCCCAAAGTCTCAAGGGGGCGTTAAAATATTCTCACTTCCATGGAGTCGTTGAAAGTTCTAGGTTCATTTCACAACATAAAAGAACAGAGTGGTGATTTTTGTGTTAATGGTTTCGTTGAGCTTCAAATTGTCCAGTTTTTAGTGCCTGGAAATTTGATTTATCCTGCAGAGTGACCCATCACTCTGTAAAATCTTTTTTTTTTAAGAGAATGTGCTGTTAAGGCTGCTAAATTATACTCGTGGAACTCTGACTCACACGAAACTGAATCTTAACTCAGATTACAAAAAAATATGTAATTTAGTGTAGTAATAGTAACAACATACTTCAGATATCTTCCTTATTTATTTGTGATTTTGCAAGGTGCTTCCTGTTTCTATTTCTCTGTGTTCTGCTGGTAACTTTTATAACTGATTAATATTATTTGGTTATAACAGTTATGATCAGAACAGAACTGGCGTGTTTTCAAAGCTTCCTGTGACGTCTGGAGCTCCAAAGAAGGAGGTACTTTCATATGAGACCATGTTTTAGCAGCACCAGCACCTCGTCCAGGTGTTGAGGGTTAAACAGGGATGTGAGTGGTGCTGGATTACAGGATTTCAAGGGGCAGTTTTATAATATTTTATGTAAAAAGTAAAAAGTAGACTTTGCCTTTAAAAGAGAAACTTTGGGCTCTTCTGCTTTTTATTAACAATTAAATAATATTACGATCAGTCATGTGGAGTGGAGTGTATCATCGATATTTCTAAAACAGTCATTAAATAGACAGATTTCAGAATCATTAAATTTCATAGATCCCGAGGAAATCATTTGGGTCAATTATAGTCATAAATTATATAGGATCAGTTATGACGACCTCATACCTTAACAATGACCTCATACACCAAAAATAAAAATTACTACAACAATTCCTCATGATTTTACCTAAACACTACAACATAAAGAAACAGAAACAGTAAACAGTAAATAATACAAAGTAAACAATAAATAAGAAAAACAGTAAATAGTAAATAATAAAATCAGTAAACAGTAACAGAAAAACACTGAAATTATTGAAGGTTTATGGCTCTCTGGAAAGTCTGTGTCCGTTTTTGAGGATTGTGTATTCTTGTGCTTGTGTGTGTGTGTGTGTGTGTGTGTGTGTGTGTGTGTGTGTGTGCGTGCAGCAGCCAGGTATCTCACCTGTCGCAGCGCGGGCCGGCGTATCCAAGCTGACATTGATCACAGGTCAGCTGACCGCGGTCATCCAGGTGGCAGGTGGGGCTGAAGCTGTGGTGTTTTTGAGTGAATGCCGTCACAGAGAGAAAGAAAAGAAAAGAGAAACGGATCAAACACACCATCCTTCCGTTCCTCATGAGCACTTCTACATCTCTGGAACACTTTCAGGAGGGACAGAGAGAGAGAGAGAGAGAGAGGCAGGGAGGGTCCCAAATTTAGCGAGGTGGTGGCGGCGAGGAAGACAGAGTCAGGTTTCCTCGGCTATTTCCGACAGCGCCAGATTCCTGGCCAGGTCAGTTTTTGGGAATGCAGGGTTGGAGTGGGTCGGGAGGGGGGTCTCTTTCTTTAGCCCCTCTGCCCAGAGCAGTGGAATGTTCAGCTGGCAGGTCCTGTTGCCCCCGGGGGCCAAAAGCTCCTGACCGGCCAGCAGGGATTAGCCATTAGCATGCTAGACTGGAGTGATTGTTAGCCTAGCGCCCTCTGTAATGGTGCAGCTACAGGGCCGGGGGGACGCATCAGAGATCGGTATCTACTGTAACCGTGTGAGAACCACACGCAGGGCCGTGATTGTGCTGAAGAGCAAAATCGACAGTGAACATCATGCTAGTGACGATTATAGCAACAGTCATTAGCTGGGGGTCTTCGCATCCCAAGTTAACATGCTTTACGAGCAGCGGTCCGATTGCAAGCACAATACAAAGTTAACATCTTGTTACATTCAGCCCATCAACTCACGAACTAAAATATGGTGTAAACCCCATGACCATAACAAGAAAACCACACAATTAACTCTAACCCAAGTCTAAAACCATTACCCCATAACCATAACCACAAAGCCTCACCCAATAGCCATAGCATTATAACTATGACCCTAACCCCATAACCCCATAATAATGACCCATTTACCATAACTCTGTAACTCTTTGACATTTATTTAGACTTTATATTTATATTATTCTTGACTCTGTGCCTTCACTTCACCCTATAACCATACCCCATCACCCTAATCCTTTAACCACGGCCCCATAAAAAAATTATAAACCCACAACCCTTAGGATCATAACCACAACCCTAATACCATTGCGTTTAACCGTAACCCCATAACCCTAACCCCTCAGCCATAACCCCATCATCAAAACCTTAACCCCACAACCATAACCGTAACTCCAATAACCATAACTCCAACCCCATAACCCTAACTCTATAACCATAACCCCTAATCCTAACTCCATAACCATAATCCCATCACCCAAAGACCTTAACCCTAACTCCATAACTTACATCCCCATAAGATGTAGCCTAATAACTGTAACCCCATGACTAACTCCTTAACCATAACCATAACCCTAACCCTAACCCAATAACCATAACCCAATAACCCTATAACCATAACCCTGTGACCATAACCCGATCACCCTAAGCCCTCAACTATGACCCCATAACTATAACCCAATAATCGTAACCATAACCATAACTATAACCCTAACCCAATAACCCTATAACCATAATCCTAACCCAGTAACCGTAACCCCATAATTACAACCCCACAACCGTTACCATAATCCAGTAACTGTAACTGAACAGGAGAACCAGAGAACAGGAGAATGGGAGAACAGGAGAACAGGGACCCTCACTTGTTGGAGGGGGTCTGCAGGGGGCAGGCGCAGGGCTGGCAGTCGCTGGCTGTCCCTTTAGTGGCGTCACCATAATAACCAGGAGCACATTTGTCACAATGCGGGCCTGTCGTGTGGTGTTTACAGCCCTGTAGGAGACACACAGACACACACACAGACAAACACACACACACACACACACACACACAAACACACACACACACAAACACCCACACACACACACACGTTCC
>JBBPCZ010000089.1:5723433-5733762 GCA_037974445.1 Brycinus macrolepidotus
TCAGAGGCATTTTAATAATCAGTCTAAAGTCAGAGGCATTTTAATAATCAGTCTAAAGTCAGAGGCATTTTAATAATCAATCTAAAGTCAGAGGCATTTTATTAATCAGTCTAAAATCAGAGGCATTTTATTAATCAGTCTGAAGTCAGAGGCATTTTATTAATCAGTCTAAAATCAGAGGCATTTTAATAATCAGTCTAAAGTCAGAGGCATTTTAATAATCAGTCTAAAGTCAGAGGCATTTTAATAATCAGTCTAAAGTCAGAGGCATTTTATTAATCAATCTGAAGTCAGTTCCGTTTTATTTAACGAAGGTTAAGTGGCATGAAACATGACACTCGTTAGGGAAGGGCCCTAATGCTTTTTTATTTCACTTTAATTCATTTATATATGTTTTATTATAGAGTACAACTGATCCTTTAGTGTAATCATATTGTTTAATGAAACTCTAAAAAAAAATAAAAGTAAAGAGTAAAAAATCTTTAAAAAATCTTTGTAGTTCATTATCAGAATTCTGTATTGATGAAGGGCTGTTTGATCATTCAACTAAACACTAGTATTTAAACCCACCAGGCTGAGAGCATTTTGTAAAAATTGAAGGAAAAAGTTCAATATAAACACAGACGCAGTGATGCATGATGGTTCTTTTCTTGGGTTGAAAACTGATCTGTTTTCAGGTAAACACGCCGTTATAACAGCAATCACATAGCTCCGCCCCCACCTTTTAAAGAGGAGGTGGCGGGCCGTTCTGATTGGTTTATTGCAGGTTACACCCGAAACACACCTCTGAAGAATTAAGAGAGTTGGGACGACTTTTTTGCTCCTAGCGATAGTGCCAGGTCTGTTTTTTCAATGCTCTATAAGTTTGTCCCATTATCTTTGGCATCTGTGTATAAATGACCTCTTTTTGGATGTTTCTGTTCTTGTGGTTACATGATAACACCATCAACATGCACACAATGACCTTCTCTCGCACACGGACCCGGTCAGGCATCACTCAGACTCTGTACCAGGCGATGGAAGGGCAAAGCCCCTTTAATTGCGTTTCAATTTGTACACATTTCATGTATCCACATACAGCTGCTCCGGGTGATGTCTAGAGAAGTTCAAGGCTGCTGTGCATGTACAGAAGAGTCTTGAGCAACAGAAGCAAGCAGTTAACCAGCCACACTGTGCGACTGGCCATCCACACTGATCTCTCAGGCTTTATCAATCACTGCAGCCCTTTTCATTATGAGAACTAGTTACTGGAACAGCGCGTTCTGCTGGGAGCGCAACCTGCTGCGTGTCTGTCTGAGACGGGAAATAGCAGGGAGGAGACGAAGAGCGCCCTGGACCCTCGGCAGACCCCCAACTTCTCAAACATTCATGACTGATCTCAAGAAATACAGTGAGAGGAGAAATCAATACAGCTGCCAACGCCGGCCACAGAAGTTACCAAGCCCATGCATTATTGATACTAAGCCAAGGGGCTAAAAATAGGCAGAGAGTAGTGGTGTGTGTTGGGGGGGAGTGTTATGGACCCAACCTCATTCATTGTTTGAGAGTTAGACGGAGTAGGATTGTGGGTGAGACACTCTTTCAGCAAAAGACACACACACACACACACATGCACACACACATTTCCATCATAACCCGCTGCTATTTGTAGCGCCGGGGCGTGCTGGTATTGCGCGCGGCAGCTATTATTCAGAGCTGTTTTGTTTCTCGGTTTGCTGAACTCATTCGGAGCTCGCGAGAAGGGAGATCATGAGCAGCAACAATGCCTTTCTGCCTCACTGTCGTTCCGCATCGAGCCTCGTGCTGCGTCCGCCCTCCATCAGGCCCCGAATGCGGAGACGTGCGGCGACGTGATGTGCAAATCAAGCAAGGATCAGAGGACGATGTTTACCCCAAATAATGTTTATATTAGCATTTGGATAGCGTATCAATTTTAAACAGCTTCTTAATCCAAGAAAGAATGGGGGGAAAAAAATAAATAGCAAAGCTAGATTCATCAAAAAAAGAAAGAAAAAGAAAAAGGGAGGGGGTGTGGTGACATATATGCATAATTTACAACAATCTGGGTACATTTGATTTTGTTTATTTTGGCTCAGCTCCTCATATGGATCAGATACAGTGGTGAAAATAGAACAGTTTCGATATCAAGTTTCAAGGGTTCGTCAAGGGCCACTGAGGTTCAGCATGAAAACCATCGACCTGTTTATAAAAATCCCTGCTCAGCTTCACAGTTTCTCACGTTTTTGTCAAAGGAGAGTCGTTCCCTTCGGTCACACATGCAGTTCTTTGAGAAAACGACCGATGCTCAAGTAACCAGGTACACACACTTAAAACACATCTAATAGAGGCGTCCCCCCCACCCCTACCTCCCTCCCCCGCCACCAACCCCCCTCCCCAACCCCCACTAGCGGAACGGCAGGATGCCTTAAGTAGAGTGACAGGGGACGACAGTGGAGGAGTCGTTCGGTTTAAGGTAATTGAACCCTTGTTTACTTCCAGTGACCAACCTATGTGTTCAGAATGCGAGATTCTTTCCTCCGCAGCACCCAGGGCTCAGCTCTCTCTCTCTCACACACACACACACACACATTCATCCATGTGTACACCAAGAGAACCACACACACACACACACACACACACAAACCCAAAAACACAGCCTAGGTAGGAAAAGTCAAGGGCTTGCTGCTACCGTATCTCCCGTATCTCCCTCTACTGCTGGTGTTGGGACACTAGAGAGCAGTCTGCACCTTCTTTCAGAAACCATGTTCTCCCTTCCAGCCACTGTCAGAGGAAACACGGTCTGCCAGCAACAACAAAAAAAAACCCTAACGGAAGAAGAAGATCTCATAAAATAGCTCCTCCAACAGAGATCCACCACAGATGAGCCGTTAGTATCGTGCAGATTTTTTGGCCGTCCCCTTAAATCCCTAAAACAAACCCTCTCTGTTCTAAGTCGGTCAGTTTAAGGCCAGGCTTTTTCTCCAGCTCTGATTTCACCACTGTCTCACAGAGGTCTAGCACACTAACCGAGCATGAGAAAGCAGTCAAAAAGGCATAGCTTCGAGCCGTCAGACACCTGAGACAGCGCTCGACTGCGTAGAAAATAAACCCTCTGATCGGAACGCGTCAGGCTCCTTTTATTATTTTTTATTTTCCTCTTTTTTCTTTTTGGCTTCTGTTAGTTTGCTTAATCTGTGAGGAAACGGGACACAAGAGAAAAAGCAACCACAACAGTAACAGCAAGCCTTGCACAGTGATTATTCCCCACAGATGGTAAGATGGGGCAGAAAGAGAATGAGTGAAGGGGGTTTGGGGGGTAGGGGGTTGTGAGGCAGGAGAAGAGATCAGACTTTCAGATTGAGGCTTAACATTTCAAACGAAGCGAAGAGACCCCCACCACCCACCGTCGGCAAACACCGCAGACAGTCCTCCCCAAACAGTCCCTCAAACTGGCCTGCAGACGTGACTACTGTGAATGGCAATTCATTTATTTGAACATTTGTTTCCGTTTTTTTCCATAGTTTACAAAAGAAATAGGATAGCATCTTAAATTTTATTCTCACTCTTGCATTTCTGCTTTCGACATATTTTACACAGACTCTTCTCTTTTGTTTTTTTTAAACCCCTTTTTAGATTTTCTTATTATTGTTGCCACAATGAAAAAAAAAACTGTGTATTCTCGATGTCCTCAGTAGCTTTTTAGACAGTCAGAATAATCTCCTGCAGTAGAAAGACACATTAAAGCTCAAGTATCCACTCACAAGAGAACCTCGATCAGTTTCTATATTCCTCACAGCTCCGTGACATTATGTCAACCAGTCCTCAAGCCAAGTCCATTCAAAGCCATCGAGTCAAAATCAGTGGTAAATCCTTGGTCTCTGTCTCCTCCGCACTCTAAACATGCCATCCGAGTCTCCTCCAGAGAGCAGCACAGTGTGGTACAGCATCAAAGCATGTCCTGTATCCATTGATATGATGTGATTGTGAAATAGCCAGGGAAGATAGCCTAAGCCTCACACCTCACATTCCCGGGATGCCTGTTGCTGACAGGTGCAGGAACCGTATTCGTTGATGATGACGAGGGCCCCCTCGATGTGGTTGGGCTTGTAGTCCACGTAATACTCGGGCGTGGACATGGTGGCCATCTGCTGCATGGTCTGCTTCTGTTTCTGCTTACGGCGCTGGCTGCTGAAGCATTGCCTCACCTGTCTCACGCCTGCCGGGAAGCACTTCCACGACACGTAGAGCATGAGCACCACGATGAGGAATGAGAAGATGAGCGCCATGGTGCCGGTCACCACCTTGTGAATCTGCATGGTGCTCTCCAGGTCATCTGCAGCCATGGTCACTGTAAAGGAGTTGGTGACCACCTCACCACCCTCCACGTCCTGTAGATCATACGGGCCTCTGGTGGGGCCTTTGAAGATGGAGCCTCGGGCCAGGTCTCTGGTGGCTGTGTAAGTCTGTGTGGTGGCCTCGGCACTGTCCTCACACAACTGGAAGGCGTAGACGGCATCCAGAATGTCCTCGCCTTGGGCCGTGTCGGGGCTTGCACACAGCAAGGTGCTATCACGTTGGCCCTGGAAGCCGCTCAGCCAGGAGGCCAGGGCACAGACATTGCGGCTGCACTCCCACTCATTCCCAGACAGGGTGATGCTGCCCAGGGATGTCCACGAGTCCAAGATGCGCTGGTCCACGTAGGTCAGCTTGTTGGAGTCCAGCATGAGCTCCTTGAGATTGGGCACGCTCTCAAAGACATGCGGCTCAATGTACTCGATGGCGTTGTTAGAGAAGTCTATCTTCTCCAGGAAGTGCCAGGTCCAGTCCAACGTGCTGACCACAATGGTGGCCTTGTTGTTGCGCATATAGAGTGTGCGCAGGGCAATGAGGCGGGGAAAGTGGGCCAGGTTGACTTTGACCAGCTCGTTGTGCTCCAGATGCAGCTCGGTCAGCTTGAAAAGCCCTGCAAACGAGTTGCGTGCCAGGCTCTGCAGCTGGTTATAGCCCAGGTCCAGGAACTGCATACTCCTGCAGTCCTGGAAGATCCGCACGGGCACGAATTTCAGGGCGTTGTAGCGCAAGTGCAAATTGGTAAGCTTCCTAAGGCCATGGAAAAGGTCCGGCTCAAGCGACTGTAGCCTGTTGTAGGATAAATCCAAGATGCGCAGGTTGGGCAAAGGTCTGAACGTCCCATTGGATAGGTTCTCTATCCGGTTGGTGCTCAGGTCAAGCTCCTTGACCCGCCGAAGCCTCTCGAAGGCGCTCTCCTCCACGTATTCGATGTTGTTATGGTCCAGATAGAGCCAGGTGAGCTGCGACAGGCCAACAAAGTGCCCCTCGCGCAGCTCAGAGATGTTGTTCTCCCGCAGGGACAAGCCCGTGGCGCTGCTCAGGTTGCGGGGGATGTCCGTCAGGTTGAGCCCCTCGCAGTACAGCAGCTTGCTGTCGCAGCGGCACAGCCTCGGACAGCTCCCCCCCACCAGGGGAACCATTTTCAGAAAGATGCCCAGAGAGCACAGTATCAACCCGGGGGGCTTCCTGAGCGGCCACTTTAAGTACAGACCAATTAGGAGGAAATCCATTAGCATGAATATCCCGCAGTGTCTTGGAGGAAAAGTTCATTGAATCATTCGGCTTCGTCTCGTTTCAGACAGCATGATTTTGTAAATCCCCCCAGGCCAGAAAAATACTCAGTTCTGTGTCATTTTTGATGTAGATAATTTTTTTTGTGATTTGTTACTCAAATACAGTCTGACCACATCAAAAAGGCATGATTCGAGATGGGGGCTCGGCGAGTCGCTTTGCTCATGTTAGATGGTTGGAGAGCAAAAAAGAGACGAGGGGGGTAACCAAAAAAAAAAAAAACTGTCTTCCAAAACCAATCTCATATGAAAGGATTGCTACTCACCCCTTTCCAGAGGCTGACAACCTCTATTCAGCTGCTCCCTTTGTGCCGCCACTAATTATGTGCGAATCTAAAAAAGATCCCAGTGTGGTACAAATTCAGGCCCCCCCCTCCCCCGTCCTTTTCAGCGGCCACCAGATCCTGGCAGACTTACAATGTCTTAGTTCTCCTCGCGTGAAAAGAGCCAGAAAGAGGAGGAATCCAAGTGGCATTCAGCACACTCGCAGGAAATGCAAGCTGCCCAGACTGCATGCGTGAGCACCGTCCTCCCTCTCCTGCTTCTCCGCAGTGACTGCTGCGCCGATCAGAGCGAGAGGAGAAGAGAAAAAAAAAACAAAAAAAAAAACACTCTCACGAAGGGGGGAAAATCCACTCCAACTCTTTTTCTTTCTCTCTTTCCGAAAGAGACTCAAAAATTAACGTCCATCACTCGAAGCAGCCGTCGACCCGCACGTTAAATATCCAGTCACACTGCTCGTCATTCCTCAGAAACACCTCAGCGTGCACCTTTTGGCAAAATGTTTTTTTTTTCTCTCTTTTCTTTTCTCGTATC
Source organism: Brycinus macrolepidotus (assembly GCA_037974445.1). NCBI lineage: Eukaryota > Metazoa > Chordata > Actinopteri > Characiformes > Alestidae > Brycinus > Brycinus macrolepidotus. Next base: position 5,729,892 of record JBBPCZ010000089.1, read on the forward strand.
TTTATTTTTCGGTATCCAGAAGCGATGCATCCATTAGGAGCCCGGTTCCCAGCGAGCTCTCTTTAGGGCGCTGCTCATTTCCCGTGGGCTGAGGAGGCTGTTGCTGAGCCGAGATGCTGAGGCAGAGAGGCAGAGAGGCAGGGCTGCTGTGTGGGGAGGAGAGAGAGAGAGAGAGAGATGGATAGAAAGAGAGAGAGAAAGATAGAAGAAGAGAGAGAGAGCAGAGCGAGAGCCCTTGCAGCAGACTAGTGCGCTGCCAGTGCATGCAGAAACACCTTCTGTTCACTGAGTGTCGTAAGCCACTCACAATTCAGCCCCGTTCGCTCTCTCTCTCTCTCTCTCTCCCATGGTTGCTCGATCTCTCTCGCTCACTCGCTCACTTGCACTCTAGCTCACTCCACCTCCTCCTCCTCCTCCTCCTCCTCTACCTCCTCCTAGTCTCTCTCTCTCTGTTCTTTCACTGTATCTCTCTCTCTGTTCTTTTTAACTGTATCCCTCTCTTTTTCTCTCTGTTCTCTTGCACTGTATCTCTCTCTTCCATTCACTGTATCTCTCTCTCTCTCTCTCTCTCTCACTCACTGTATCTCTCTCTCTCTCGTTTGCCTGATTTTTCACAGTGGCTGAGTCATTTTCATATTCAAAAGGGGCTGGGCTTCAACTGGGATTTAAATGAAGCACAGTTGACTCTCTCTCTCTCTCTCTCTCTCTCTCTCTCTCTCCCTCTCCCCTCTCCCTCTCTCCCCCCCGCCCCTCTCCATCCACCCGCCTCTCTCTAATGAAGTGAAACAAGCCGTCTATCTGCTTCTCCTTTTTTGTTGTTGTTTCAATCCCATTTGCTCGTTATTACGCAGCCCTCTAATGACTCTGTGTTCTATATATGTTCCTTCCCTGCGGTACCGATGCACCAGAGCTACAAAGACGATCCAGCTACGTTTTCACCCGCGTTCCGCCGATGCGCGTGGTGTTCCAGAATGCAGCAGTTTTCCGAACCCGAGCGGAAGTTTTGGTAGCGATCCGACCCCGAGCGGCTCCGTGGGTCGTGAGAGATGAGTGCGTTTTCCCAGGCGGAGCGTTTAAGACGCCGCTGCTCCGGCTTTTCAGGCTGTTAGCTGGTTGAGAAATGGGCAGGCGGGGTGATGGCACCGTGGCCCACAGCTTTCTGGTGAATCAGTGCGGCTCCCGCCCCCTCTCTCACATCACCCTCCCAAAAAAAACCAAAACAAACAACAAATCTGAAAGTGCCACATTTGCATTTCGTGTAGCCTTGTTTACCACGGCCATCCGGAGCCCCGCTGTCCGGCCGGAATACAGAGATCATCTGTTGCCACTTAGCCCGGGTCGCATAAATATTCCACTCAGAAGCTCAGGTCCCGGACCGCCCTCCCCCAGGCCCATCGTTTCATTCCGATTAATTTTCAAGGACAGCGAGCTGCATGAAGCTCCGTCCGTTCGTCAGCCGGCCTCACTTCTGACGCCTGCCATAACTTCACCCCCCTCCTGCTCAGCACGCTGTGAAATATCAATTAATCAAACGCCGGGGAGGAGAAAAAAGTGCCACCACAGCCTGCTAATCGTCTCGCTGCTCCTCTAACAGGAGCCCAGTGCCTCCCGAAGGACCGGTGATGTTCCTCAAGGAGCCTCTCACGTTTGCCCTGCAGGGTCGGGGGCAGCGGAGTCCACCTTTAGCATCACACTGGAGTAGATTATGATCGGCGGTGACGGTGGACGCACAAGAAGCTAATTGATTTTTCTTTTAAGCCTGTTCTAGGGGGCTCGGCGTGCGATTCCTGCTTTTAAATGTCATTTAAGGATCATTATAACATCTTCATAAATTGGTTGCAGACATTTAAATGACTGTCATTAATCAACATGGCACATTAAATCTACAAATGCAGTGAGTGAAAACGCGACCCTAAAATCGTGCTAATTTGCTCCGCGTCGGGCTCGGGCTCATCACTCAGTCAGTCCCGCAGACTGGATTTGGTTTGGTGTGGAATATTTAACTGAAAGGTCCATCTCGGAACACTCCAGAAGGTATCATCCCGCGTTCTCCAATATGAGCTCCACGATATGGACAAAAATATCAGTATTGCAATTTCACTGCTGCATATTCGGATTGTGATTCCTTTTAAGATATTAAAGGGCCCAAATCATCACTTTTCTGGCTTGAAGTCTGTAAATATTGTTTTAAATGGTACATTTACTCCCCCGTCCATACAGTCTATATATGGAAACTAAGATACAAAAACAGTCTGCTTTCAAATCGTATTTTTGTGATGTCACAAAACCAACACATTTAAATATATCTTCTTATTTTGACTACAGCAGTTTAGCTCCGTCCACTCATGCACTGATTCACAAACACATTTAATGGTTAAAAATTCCATGAAGACCTCGATTCATCAGAACACCCAGTAACTCACCTGGAGCTGTGATTGGTCACCCTGTCAGAAACACTGTTATTGGTTAGAGGCTCATTTGCATATTGCAGCTTCCTTGTACGTTGCTTGTGTTATTACCTGTAAAGGCTGATGGTTGTAATTCGTCTCTGTGTTACTGACGTTTCGATGTTCGAAAGGTGTTTTGACCAAAATTGCACATAAACATCATATTTCTTCTCTTCATTCAGTCATTACTGCTGGACCAATAGCTTGGCTGGTTTCCTTCACCATCCATTAATGATAAGATTCCATTTCCTCTTGATAAAACATCAGCCCAATGAAAAAATATCTATAATGGAATTCTTTTAAATGTGCTTAATTGGAAGTAAAATTAGTATGATTTTTACTTTTTAATTTTGTTGTTTTTGTACTTAAACCCAGTCATGCTCATCGAGGGGGCACTAATGTGTCCTGCCCACAGATCTCTTTATTAGAGCTCATTAAATCAGTCTGATTCAGATATCAATTAACAATACAATTAGGGAAAACATGCAAATGAGCAGTTTTCATTGGGGAGATCAGACTGCTACAGCCGTTAAATGAACAGGGTTTGAATAATAGCTTCTTCTGTTGACAAATCGGGCACCTTATAGAAGTTACAGTCCATAGAATTTACGATTCTCACCCATTTCTGTGATTTTTCATACCAACAGGTTAAAGCAAATCAGCCAATTAAAATGCACACTGTGTCCTGACGGGTGGACTTCTTTTTTTTTCTCCCCCACAATTAAGTGACGAGGAGTGACAGATTTTGCATAAAGGCGCTGGAATCTGAAAGACCTTGAAAGTAAAAAAGTCTCAAAATGGAAATATCATTATAATAAAGGACGTATTATTGAAAAAAAGCCACTTAAACGATTACATGCACTTCATTACTGTCCACCCTCCTCCTCATGTGTAATTGCTACAGCTACATCTAATTTCGCACCTTAAATACTCAGCAAAGATTTGACAGAGGAATGGATGTATCGAGCTCCAAAGCTGGTAGAGGGGGGGTGGGGGGGTTTGGGGGGGCGGGGGGGCAGCTAGGCTGAGTTGTGGCCATCTACGTGTGATCCATCTCTCCTCCGCTTCTCCCCATCTCTCTTTAGCCATAATTAATGGGTGCACCATCAGCTAATGACTCGGTGCCCTGTAATGACTTGACACAGCGAACAGGAGATGGGAGAATCCAGGCCATCCGTTTTAAAGACCTTTAAGAGCCATTTTTTGGCAGCGACGGTTTCAAACCAGAGAAAGTGATCCTGTTACTGATGGATAGGACTGGATAACAGCATGGCAAACATACAGCACTCTTGAAAGTTTTGTTCCACCCATCCATCCCTCATTTCTTCATATTTTGTTTTAAATCTCCTCATTGGTGTAAAAATCCTATTTTCTGTCAGACTGTCTGATCTTTGTCACACTGAGGAGATTAAATGAAAGAAATG
>JBBPCZ010000089.1:5807012-5820384 GCA_037974445.1 Brycinus macrolepidotus
GAACTTCCATATAAGGAGCTGTTTTACCGTATGACGACAGTTTACTATTTGTTGCACTTCTGGTACAGATCTGTTCCACTTACGTTCTCAGGGTTAAGGAGCTCAGCAATTCTTGGACCAGGTACTTGGGCTATTTTTTTCTTCTACTTGAGGGATTATGTCCAGAGTAGAAGTTAAGGCTTCTCTGCCCCCCCTTGGGTTCAGAAGAGCCACTTCTAGAACATCAGAAATGGCTCACGGTGTACGCCGAACCATCAGTATCCGAGGATGTTCAGACCAGTGTAAACTGAAGATGGCCCCTTTGTACAGAGTTTGGAATTTATTTGTTTACTCCTTTATTTATTTGCGAGTCGGGAACATTCTGTGGCTAATAGGACACCGTCCTAAGCCTGCTGAGGGCGAGGAGATCAGTAATCGCCTTTGTCAATACAAATACACACAGAAATGCACGTTCTCTGCATACAGACGGAGCTGCCGAAGCTCAGCCAGGACTTGATTGGCAGTGTCTTCAACGGGTTCAAGTACTTTCCCCACTCTCCACCCTTCACCAGTCCAACGATGGAAAAAGACTGAAGCATGTCTCTTCCCTTTTCTCTATTCAGTTTCCCCTCAGAGCCGCATCCAACCGAGCAAGAGGTGCAGCCCGTCAAGAAGAGACAGCTTCCTTCTTCCGAGAGCCAGGACGAGGATTAGCCCGGGTTTAAACACTTCTAAATGCATTGTTTCCCCCCTGAGCACTTTTTAAATGGTCAGCTCTTGAGCATTGTTAAATACGCAGATAAATTAAAGAGAACAACCTCCCAGTCCATTTTCATAATTATGTTCCGCTGCCAAGCACTACTGCTTGGCTTGCACCCTTCCAGGGAGCGATCAATATCTCAGCAGGAGTGGGCCATGCCACTTTCCTTCTCCAAAGTTCTTCCTGGGCTTTTGGAGCCGTTTTCTTGTTGATGATCAGTTTCAGCTTCAAATTTTGAAGCTCCCTGTGCACGTTCCTGTGATTGTAGATGTGTAGGAACGGAAGCTGCAACATAAGGACTGAGGAAATTGCCTCAGTAATGGTGTTGGTACAGATGATTCAAGACCACAGGTACCTAATGTGCCCCCAAATTGCTCTCAAATAGATTTATTCCGCCTTAAAATGGGAGAAAGGGCCTTCAAGTAATGTACTGGGAACACATGCACTTATTCTATATGTGTAACTTCTAAATGTAACAGATCAATATGAACGGATTCCATTATCGCACCCGAACAGCCGACACTTCACGCATCGCCTCGTCCTGAGACATTGACCTGACCGTGTGAACGCCTTCATCCGTAGATGACAAAGACATTTTCTGGAGAACTTATACAAAACTATCTATTGAAATGTTCTCCAAGGAACTTAAAGTGTTTGTTCAATGGCATGGCACCAAATAACCTTTATTTTTAGGAGTGTAGATGTTTAAGCACATTGTGTATACCATATATTTGAGACAAGCACATTTGCCTACGCGCCAATACTGATAAAAAAGATCATTTGACATTTTCCTCAATAAGCTGTAATCCAAATGGACGGTCCAGCTGGCTTTCTCTTTGCCAGTAAGGGTCACCACCCCTCCTCGCTGCCTCGCGCCCTCAAAGTCAAGCATGTCCATCCGGCTTTATGGATGGTTTATATTGTTTTCAATTACCTTTCCATGTCCTGTGTTTGGGTCAGTAAAGTTTTATACGCTAGAAATGAGTCTCCGGGTGCCCATCCAAGCCACGGCTGCCTGCCCGAGACACGAGTGCTCTACCTCAGACGATAAATCATATTTAGAATTCATCAAAATAACTCCAGCTTTATTAGTGTTTATATGCCAATTTGAGCAGAGCTTTGAGCCTTGACTTCTCACTCCTACGTCATTCGTTAAATGCATTAAAAGATCTCATATTATCCACATCGCTGGCTGTTCCTGCTGAAACGTATCTCATCCAAAGCCTGGAGATTTCAGAGAAAATCATTTGCGTTTATTGGTTAGGTGCCCTGTGATTATTTATAATTAGGGGCTGCTGTGTGGAAAGACGGGCTGATGAGAGTAATGCTGATTTTTGATCACGTTCTAAGGGCTGAACTTGAACCAAACATTCCGAATAGTTTTCTGTTTTTTTTTTTCTCTTCAGGTTATTTTACATGTTCTGAATGGATCTGTGGTGTTTTGTTTATGATTCAAATGACATTTGTCGTTTCAAAATTCGGCTTTCAAAGAAATAAATTAGACTAATAAGTTGCCGTTTCAGAAAAGCACCCAGTCTCATTACAGATGCAGCGATCAATATGCAATCTACCACGAACGGGGGACAGTAGAGCGAAATGCAAATGTAGTTGAGGTGAAAAGAAATTATCAGTGGAGCTGAAAGTGGCCTTTATAGTGTATACAGTGTATTGCATGCTCTCTTTTGTAGATTGTCTCTTTGTCCGTTTTGTTTAAGCGTTTATCCCAGGTCCCCCTTGTCTAAAAAGATCTGTCACGTCTCCTGACTGGCGGTCCAGCCTCCATAAGCCCGCGCTGGCAACGAAGAGCGGCGGATTTGCCTAAAGGAGTGGCGAAGTAAACCGCACGGCTCTGGACCCGGTTTTCTCTTTTCATTTGTTTGGCTGCCTTTGACTCACTTTAGCTCGTGCTTTGTTCGTCGGCCACTTGATTGGGAGGCACTTAATTATGCCACACTCCAAACCGCAGGTTTCCCAGGCAATAAGCTCCCTGGCAGAGGAACTAAGTGGGGGGGAAGTGGCGGAGATGCTCCCTGACTTCTTAAGCAAGGTCCAATGACTTGCATGATTAAGGCTACAAAGACTGGGAGAAGATTGTGCGTTTGCGATGGCCAGATGTACGGCTGAGAGAAGGGGCCAGAAAAACGTGCCTTGATGCTCGCACTCGTCTGAAACGTCTGTTCACCAACACTGCATCTAATCCTGCAGATTGCACAAAAGACTTCCTACTAATTATGCATGTTTTGAAGGCATGGTGTTGTTTCACATCAGAATATCCACATCAAAATATTCTTGTTAAAATTTTGATAAAATTGTATCTGGGTAAATAATAACCTGTTTTGCACCACACTGGGACCTTTGGCATTGCATTTGTGATGTTTACAATAAGGCTGCAGTCTCTTTTGTTCTGGTCACATGAGCTACAAAGGAGGGAGACTAAAACCCTCATCGCTGGGAGGCGTTCCTCACTCAAGGTTGCAGAACTTTTACTTTGCGTTTGTGAGCTGGTGTTGCTATATGTATATATTTGTGTGAACCAGTCTCCTCCACAATGTCTCCAGCCTTCATGCATCGTTGGAGCCTGGAGAACTGTTCTACATGAAGAAATGAGGGTCTGGCTCAATACTTTTGAACATTACAAAATATATATTTCCCCTTAAAGGTTCTAGAGCAAAAATATGTAGCACTTGTAAGCACTTGCTGTGACTATAGAAGATTATGGAACACTAGCTCTTTCTTATACTTTTGGTTTCAGTTGTAAATGAACTGGAAAGGCACCGTTAAGACATACATATTGTGGTCATAAATACTTTAGCATTAAGGATTGCGAATAGTTGGACCCTCACATGTAGAGGTTCTTTAAACTTGAAATACATTTTTTCACACTTATTTACAAAAATGGTTTGGATGAAAACCACTTGGTAAAGAATGGGAAGGTTCTTTCAGGAGCCAAAAGTGATTCTTCCATGGCAGGCCTGCCCCAATCCTGTTCCTGTGCCGGAGCCAAATCGGGGTGCTCTGAAAGAGACAGCCTGGTGTCTCAGCATGACAGCAGTACGAGAAGAGTCAGTCTGGAGGAGCAGAAGAAAGGCAGACAGGAGTCCTCAGGACTGTAGAAAGGCTCCAGAGCAGAACTCTGTGACCAAGCCTGGAATGCTAGTTGCGAGTGTTAGCATGCCAGAGCACTCTTTCTCCTCTTTTTCTCTCCAGAGGTTGAGGGAGCTGAGGACAGGTAGACTCTAATAACAGCACCAGACCAGCGAGGGGGAGCAGGGTCCATGACAAATCCCAGGCACTGAATCAATTCCACTCTTTTCTACACCTGACTGAAGTGTGCACTCTGAGAAAGTGTGAAAGACTAATGCCCTGCTTCTAAATGTCAAATGAACAGATGGTCAGTGATAGGAGGACAATATTCAGCCACGCTCCAGCTTTTAGCAGGCCATCCAACAACTGGGGGCTTGATTTTATGGCTGTGGAAAAGATAATTTCCTGTTGAGGTAGTACAGTAGAGATGGGTCACTATTACATAACATTTGACTAGTTATTGAATTATAAAAAATCAAAGTGTTTGTGTTATTATCGCTTTGTCTTAAATCCAGTGTTGATTTAACTAACATGTTACTATCAACAGAAGGTGGCAGTAATGCAGTATTTGAAGAATACTCAAGTAGTTCCCAGCGAATATTGAATAGTATTTTAGCTTGAAGTGCCTCTCCCTAGTATTTAGAGATAGTATTTTGTCTGTATACGCATAAAACATGAAACTACATCAACAACGATGCCGAACCTCAAGTGCTCAACTCTTCTGGGTCCCCTGTGGTGGTGATTCTTGAACTGGTTCAGATGATCCACATTTTTTTCTCCATCCCAACTCCCAGTGCATAGGATTGGATCAGAAACAAGGTTCTGGGAGTCCTAGACTGGTTTCAGAGTCACTGCCCTGTGACGACATACCTGCTTTACACTGTATTTATTTCACATTCTCGGCTCACAGAGAAATCCTTCAGACTATCACAGTTGTGTAAGTAGAAGAAGGAGATATGTCAGTAGAAGAGGAGGTATTTTATAGTGAGAAAGTAAATTCAGTGTTAATGTAAGTAATTACATATTCAGGTGTCATGGAAAAGATCTGCCCCACAAAGACTTACCACTGGTGTCCCCCAGGGCTCTGTGCTTAGCCCTCTCCTCTTTTTTCCTTTCACACTCACTCTCTTTGTGATGTAGTATCTTCTCAGGGTTTCTCCTTGCACTGTGCTCAGCTCATCCTCTCCTTTCCTCCCGATGACTCTCAGATCTCAGCACGGATCTCTGCATGTGTGAACGACATTTCCTGAATGACAGCACATCACCTGAAGCTAAATCCCAACAAATTACAGAAGATCATTACAGAACTGTTTTGTTAATTTTGTGTTTGGTATTTGAAGGCATAGCAGAATTACTGTAATAACTCTAGACCTCTAAGAGGTTAATATCAACTTTTGGATCTAGATTTCAAAGTCTCGGCGGCGGTATCTTCTGGAACGTCCGGAAATCAGTTAAGAAAGGTTTCTCTTGTTTCTCGCTCTCCTGTCTGCTCGCTCCTCCACTGGGACTCCCGTTCTGTACACACAGACATCAATAACCAGCATCACTTTACTTAAAGCTCTTCAAATGAAAGATTCCTAAATGGTTTTCGTCATGGACGTACTGTAGGCTGTAGGAAAAGCCCTTTCACAGTGTCTGCTGTCTCCTATTAAACCTGTAAATCTGATTAGGTGTGGTCCACCCTCTCTGTTTACAGCCCAGGCCTGTCGGGTCTGTACAAGTGGGAGCCCACAGTGGGGATTTGTAGGGAACTGCTTGCATGGATGCGCTTAGTGGCCTGTGTCTGCACCCCCCGGTGGGCTGCTCTGCTCCGTCCTGAAGGCGCTGACAGGCTGATTTATTTAAGCCCTGTCCAGGGCAGCACAGGGAATAGTGGAAACCAGTCAGGCAAACATCTTAGACTCTTTCTTCCCCCGCGCTCCTCTTCCGACAGTTCCTGGAGTGGTAGCAAAACATCCTTGCAGAATGACTGCTGATGACATTCTTCAGCCACTTAGCCCCATTTACCTTCCCTGACCTGAACCCCCCAACGATCTTGGTCCAAAACATCATGCAGAAGTGTGAAGATGGAGTGAGAGTGGTCAAGTGAAAGGTCGAAATGGGATTTTCTTTATTTACTTTACCATGAGAATGCTTGGAGAATAGACTCACAGGCTATTAGTCAGTAAAGCCGAATCTGCGGTGTCGTGTCACGCCTGCGTGATCTGTAATAAGTATAATAAATTCTCAATCTTGACAACAACTGAAATTCAGGATTATAGGCAATAGTTCATGCAGTCGATCTTCACACTCATGGCTTTTGTATTTATACTCTTTAACATTCAGCACTCGTTCCATAACTAAATCACACTAAACTCGTCGCAGTAAGCTTCCTTTCCGACCTGCAGGCCCTTTGCTGAAGTGGCCAGCTTGATCCAAATAGCTCCCTGTCCTATCTGCTCTCCTTGATTTTGCGAGAACGTGACCTGCAGATCAGCCGAGGTCAGGGCAGCAGATCTGAAAGGAACAATCGGGACACAGTACTGTCTCTCCTCCTGTGATTCCAAATCGCAGATCCAGCAGCGATTTGTCTGCCCTCTGATCCAGTGCAGTTGGGTGTAGTCAGATTGGCAATACTCTAGTCCAGTGGATTTCTGTCCAGTGGATTACCTTTTCCACCGCTGGGAGATTTGGCGAGTCGGAATGTTTATTAAATTGTTCTGATGTCCAGTACTGGCATCACTACTGTGATTGCACTACTTTTCTTCTTATGCTTTATTATTTTTAATCCACCAGTTTTTAGACACAGCTTGTCCTTCGAGGCCGTTTGAGATGTTGGCACCGTTCCATCTCTGACACGTGCATTATACAACCCCCCCCCAGGTCAATTATGAAAAGAAAGACAAGTTACTGTTTGTTGGGGTTTATTAAAAATAATCAGCCCGTGAATTCTTGATTTAAACCCTGAGGCTGTTGAGTTTTATTTGCCAATTTTACTCGTTTTCTGGGCTTTCTGAGCTTATGTGAGCAGTGGAGCGCAACCACACTTTACATGTTCTCACGGAAATGCAGTTCAGTTACTTTTACTAATCAAAGACTGGACTTCAGGTTCTGGTAAGAGGACACGTCTTCAGCCAGTTGGGCTCCGGAAGTCCTAGTGGTGCAGTGTTGGTGTTGTGAGAGGGACTGTCTAATCTTGTCTGATCAACTTTTCCTTCCCAGCCAGACTCCTCATGACAGTTGGAATTAAAGTTGTCACAGATCTGGGAGTTTGGCAGGAGAATCTGCCGCGAGGACTCAGGAGATCAGTGATGCGGAGTTACAGGGTTATCGATTAAACCTCCTCGTTCATGATACGGAGAGAATTTTCTCATCTGGAGCGTTGTCAACATGAATGCTGTATAATTTAGTGAGGATTCTGTCGTTATTCAGAGATGCTCTGATGGTGCAGTAATCTAAACGGGCCCTGAGCGTCCACAGACTGTTTGAGGCTCTTTATGGCCTCACAGTGAGAAGGTTCTGGGTTCTGGGTCAGGGTTCTCTGTGCGAGTGTGTTCTCTCCGTGTCTTTGTTGGTTTACAGGAGCTCCAGTTTCCTCCCACAGTCCAAAGACCTGCACATCAGCTAGAGCTGCGCGATATGGACAAAATATCAGTATTGCAATTTTATTGCAACATATTCTGATTATGATTCTTTTTAAGATATTAAAGGGCCCAAATCATCACTTTTCTGGAATTAAAGAGGCTTAAAGTCTGTAAATATTGTTTCAAATGGTACATTTACTCCCCCCATCCATACAGTCCATATATGGAAAATAAGATACAAAAACAGCCTGTTTTCAAATCAGTGTTTGGGATGTCACAAAACCAACACATTTAAATAAATCTCCTTATTCTGACTACAACAGTTTGGCTCCGCCCACTCATGCACCGATTCGCCAACACCTTTAACGTTTAAAAATGAGACTTTTGTTGGGTTTCATGAAGACCTCGATTCATCAGAACACCCAGTAACTCACCTGGAGCTGTGATTGGTCACCCTGTCAGAAACACTGTGATTGGTTAGAGGCTCAGTATTGCGATATGAGTATTGGAGAGACCGATATCGTGATAACGATAAGGGGACGATATATCGTGCAGGCCTGGTTGAGGATAAGCGGTTTAGAGTACAGGTGGATAAAGATCTGTAACTGAAAGTTAAATGTAAACTTCTTGCAGGTTTTCCATTAAAGGATCAGTGAGACCCGCTGGGCAGTGGTCCCGGGTACAGACTCCACACTGGACACGTTTACCTTCCTAAAGGTCTTTCATCATATTCCACCTCTTTATACTCTCTGAGAGCCTTTATGAGGAGAACGGCGGCTTCACCGATCCTCTTGCCGCATTAGAACACGGCACTCAGATGAAAAGCCGAAAAATCAATATTTCTTTTGTAAAAAGACAAAAAATCTAGAGAGTGCGGAGTTTGTGCTCTCTCTCTCTCTCTCTCTCTATCTCTCTCTTTCTCTCTCTCTCACTTTCTCTCTATCTCTCTCTGTCTCTCTCTCTCTCTCTCTCTCTCTCTCTATCTCTCTCTTTCTCTCTCTCTCACTTTCTCTCTCTCTCTCTCTCTCTCTCTCTGTCCCTCTGTCTCTTTTGTTTCCTTCTTTTTCTTTCTCTTTTCTTTTCTTGTTTTCCCTTCTCTCTCACTCTCTCTCTCTCTCTTTCTCTCTCTCTCTCATTCTCTCTCTCTCTCTCTCTCTCTCCCTCTCTCTCTCTCTTTCTCTCTCTCTCACTTTCTCTCTCTCTCTCTCTCTCTCTGTCTCTCTCTCTCTCTCTCTGTCCCTCTGTCTCTTTTGTTTCCTTCTTTTTCTTTCTCTTTTCTTTCTTTTCTTGTTTTCCCTTCTCTCTCACTCTCTCTCTCTCTCTTTCTCTCTCTCTCTCTCTCATTCTCTCTGTCTCTCTCTCTCTCCCTCTCTCTCTCTGTCTCTCCGTCTCTCTCTCTCTCCCTCTCTCTCTTTCTCTCTCTCTTTCTCTTTTCCTCTCTCTCTCCCTCTCTCTATCTTTTGTTTCCTTATTAGTAATATAGTAAATATAGTGTGTCATGCTGTGCTGTTTAAATGATAGTTATTGTCGTCTTGTAATCTTTCATCCAGTGTAAAGCCACTTGTTCATTTCTGAAAACCTGAGTTTTGATTACATCATTGTGGACCCGAGAAAAATATTAATCTATAGTAATACTAAAAATAATTCTAATAATAATAATAATAATAATAATAATAATAATAATATCAGTGTGACAGATGAGATGCTCAGTTACGTCGTGGCTCAGAAGGGAGGTCCCAGTTCACTGAGACTGTAGGTTTTTTCCTCAGTAATTCAGGATAAATTCTCATATCTGAGAGTGAAGTTATGTAAGTTATGTGAAAGGTTTTAGTTCTGGGGTTTTGGACTCTAAAGGGTTAACTCCCCATAATCTTTTCATTTTATCAAAATATGACATTTTAATTCCTGTGATGGTCTGTACCAGGTGTTTTGAGACGTAACTGTTGAATCCAGTATGTTTATGAGCCTTTATAAAAACTTCTCTTATGAAATATTAAGAGACTGTGTTAACTGGTTACTAATTTTATGTTTATTAGTTAAAGAATTGAATAAAAATGAGGAAATGAATATTTAACCAGATCTGGCATGCCATACCTGCTGACCACAGCCTAGGCATTGCACACACACACACACACACACACACACACACAGGCATACACACACACAGGCATACACACACACTTCTCACATCTCCCTTTCTTTTCCTTTTGTTCTGAGAGACAGACAAGACACGTACACACCCTCTTTCACACACACACACACACACACACACACTCAAAGGCAGACGATCCATCAAGGCATTCAAAGCTGTCAGGAGTGAGAAGGCGGCCGAGAGCTGAGAGCAGGGATCCTCTAATGCAGATTTGATTTACCTCCATTCACCTCCCAAACTGGTGACACTCCGACAGCAGGAGACGCTGCCGAAGCTCCTCTGCCCCTGTGGCATCCGCCAGCGGGCATCTGTCAGTTTACCCCCCCTCCCTCAGTCCCCACCCCCCCACTCCGCCGTGATCCCATTCGTTCCCGTCAGGAGAGAAAGGGGACGACAGTTGCATGTAATACGCCTTCCATATTGTTAGCAAACAGGATTGACGCGCTTATTAGAGTCTTCTTTATATCTGCGCCCGCCGCCGCAGATCCTGAACCGACTTCAGAGCGGCGTGTGCCACGCTGTCGGGGGGATGAGAGAGGACGGCCTGCCTGAATGAACGGCATGGGGAGGGGGGCGGGGGGGGTTATTGCTTTAACATCAAATAGTGAGTGAGAGTCACTTTAGCGTGAAATGGACCAGATCTCTTCCAGAAACGTTCCTGTGAAGATCATCTCACCCTCCTCCCTAACGCTCCTTCACTTACACTCGTCTCCTCTACTCTAACACGCAGATTATAATTTTAATATCACTAATCCACACCCGTTACTCACACATCTGACAGTAATATCTTCATAAATAATAACTCACTCTGTTTTTTATGGAGTTACTAAATACACTTTAGGATGGGGCTCGAGCTCAGGCCCTCACTCTCAGAACCTCATAACACACATTTACCTTCATATTAATTACTGAGTGACACATACTTCTCCTTCTGCCTGTCTACCTGTCTGTCTTCTATCTGTCTATCTATCTATCCATCCATCCAACCATCCATCCATCTTTCTATCTATCCATCGGTCTGTCTGTTTATCCATCCATCCATCCATCTATCTTTCTATCTATCCATCGGTCTGTCTGTCCATCCGTCCATCCATCCGTCCATCCGTCCATCCATCCATCTATCTTTCTATCTATCCATCGGTCTGTCTGTCCATCTGTCCATCCATCCATCCATCCATCCATCCATCCATCTGTCGGTCTGTCTAGCTATCTATCTATCTATCTATGTATCTGTCTATCTGTCCATCGGTCTGTCTGTCTGTCTATCTATCTATCTATACATCTGTCTGTCAGTCTGTCTATCGGTCTGTCTGTCTAGCTATCTATCTGTCTGTCTATCTGCCTATCTATCTATCTATTTTTCTGTCTATATCTATCTGTCTGGCGGTCTGTCTGTCTAGCTGTCTGCATCTCTGTTTGTCTATCTATTCATCCATCCACCCATTCATCCATTTATTTATCTGTCTGTTTGTCTGTTTAGTATTGTATATGAAATATAAATGTCAAAAGGACAAGTGATTTCAAACCTTGAAGGATAAGTGTATTTCCCTCTCATACACACACACACACACACACACACAGACCCCCAGGCAGAGCGAGCCGCTCTCGGTGGAGTGTGTGTCTGGGTGTGGGGGTCTCCGTTGATGGCCTCGTGTAAATGAGGTGGTGAGGTGTTGTGTTTTAGTTGGACCATCTGCTGCTTTAATTAAACAATGAGGTTCTGCCAGGGCATCGATACGCAGCTCTAATGGCCCAGCCACACACTGCCACTCCTGTAATGAACCTTTGCCCGGTGCAGATATTCAGCCCTAACGAGGACGACTCCCCTGCAACACCGCCGCGCCGCCAGCCAATCAACACCGGCTAACTCACCGACCTCCAATTAGCCACCTGCTGACATTTCAGGGTAATTGTGTTTTCGCGACTTCCGACTTAAATTATTCAGAGCAGAACTCGGCCCCACTCTCACCTGTACAGCCTGTTTCACCGAGGACCGGAGACGGGGACAGGACTGGGGACGGGGACAGGACCGGAGACAGGGACAGGACCGGAGACGGGGACAGGACTGGAGACAGGGACAGGACCGGAGACGGGGACAGGACTGGAGACAGGGACAGGACCGGAGACGGGGACAGGTCCGGCTCCGCCACGCTTACATGATGGAGTCCAGTGTTTTCCTAACCCAGAGTGTCACACAGCTGTGCCGCCTGACTGCTCTCCATTACAGCAACACTGAAGATTCTTACACTTCTAACTGCTGAACACTGCAGGTTAATGGAGATTCAGGATTACAGTCGATACACCATCACCTTTACACTCAGAGTTTATATTTATACTGTTATACACCTGATTGTCCATCAGGAACTAAACCCCACTAAACTCGGGCTGTGGCCCAACAGCTGACGCTCCGGCTGACGGACGGAGCGCCTTGCAGGACACTCAAGAGTGCAACACACACAACCAACCAACAAACACACGCAACCAACCAACACACACTCGCTGTTTGATGCTGTAAAACAAATCTTTACATTTTACACGACTACTGAACCACCTGACACGTCAGAGCGACTCCAGCATTCGACCCTGCAGAGGTGATGTTTTGGTTTCAGTCTTTATAAACCGTCTTAATCCAGAATTTGTCTTCTCCTTATTCACTCAGCACTACTGTAACCATAGCAACCACAGCTCACACTGTAGTACAACCAATATGATCGTCCTGTCGAACGAGTCACGAGTGAAAATCGAACAAGTCACCTTTTTTTTTTTTAAAAAATAGATACATTTACAACTTCCAAGAGATGTCAGGCGGTTTGAAGTAGCTGATCTGAAACTGTGGCTTTACAGTCAGGCGGCACAATTCACAACACAAAGTAACGAACCGTTTAGTGTGGAAACGAGCAAAAAACTATGAAGCAACAGGTAGAACTGTTAAAAAAATCTCCTCCACTGAGGGTTTAATGATAAAAACAGTGTGTAAAATGATGATAAAATCACGTGATGCTGGTCCTCTACACCTTCACTCATGACTTCTGTAGGACATTTTTTGTAGGATTACATTTCAGCAGCACAGCAAAACTAAAGTAGAAAGGAAAGTGGAGAGAGTGTTTGTGTGTGTTGGGGGGTTGGGGGGGTAGGTGCTGGAAGGTGGGTCTGAAATCAGGTTCTTCATGCTGGGAAATAGCAAATAGCAATCTTAACACTCGAACGGGCCGCAGCCCTCTGTACATATTTTGCCCTGACATTGCCTTCTCAAGCCAGGCATTAAATCCCCCACCGGCGCTGACAGCCGAAGACATGAACGACAGCGGTGTGTGAGTGTGTGTGTGTGTGAGTGTGTGTGTGTGTGTGTGTGTGTGTGTGGGTGTGTGTGTGTGTAGGATGTGTGATTTAGCAGGTTTATTTGCTCATGTCCAAATGCCAGGATTTGCACAAGCGAAAGGCGAGACCGCCTCATCGTTCTTGTAAGGTCATGCAGGATTTGAACCAGACTGATGAGCTAATATCTCACCAATATCTCTCTCTCTCTCTCTCTCCCTCTCTCTCTTTCTCTCTCTCTCTCTCCCTCTCTCTCTCTCTCTCTCTCTCTCTCTCTCTCTCTCTCTCTCAGGTGGCCAACCTCGCCTGCTCTATCTCCAACAATGAAGAAGGGGTGAAGCTGGTGCGCATGGCTGCAACGCAGATAGACAGCCTGTGTCCTCAGGTAGAGCGTTATTCCCTCTCTCCTCTCCTCTCTCCTCTCCTCTTCTCTCCTCTCTCCTCTCCTCTCCTCTCTCCTCTCTCCTCTCCTCTTCTCTCCTCTCTTCTCTCCTCCCTCCTCTCCCCTCCCCTCTCCCC
>JBBPCZ010000089.1:5851630-5862920 GCA_037974445.1 Brycinus macrolepidotus
TACTTCTCCTCACCATACACTCTACTAGAAACACCGTCAATCTACTTCTCCTCACAGTCCACTCTACTAGAAACACCGTCAATCTACTTCTCCTCACAGTCCACTTTACTAGAAACACCTTCAATCTACTTCTCCTCACAGTCCACTTTACTAGAAACACCTTCAATCTACTTCTCCTCACAGTCCACTCTACTAGAAACACCTTCATTCTACTTCTCCTCACGAGCCACTTTACGAGCTCCACGTTCCTTATGGAACACTGTATAGGTTTAGTTCCAGAGTGGAGTCCATCTGTTGCCGCACAATTTATGAACCCACCTCTGCCCCATCGATTACTGGCCATTTTTGACCACAGGGCTGCTGTTGTCCAGATACGATTGTCAGAGTGGACCATTGTCAGTGCAGCACGGCAGTGTTACTGGGGGTTTTATACCTCAGTGTCTGTGCCAGGCTGAAAGTGGTCCACCAGCCAGAAATATCCACCCAAGGGCCCTGATCATTGATGAAGGTCTAGAGGACGAATTACGCAAACTGTGCACCAACAGATGGGTAATAGTCTATAACTTCGCCCCTGCAAGGTGGAACTACAATATATTGGGTTTTTATTAGTCAGTGTGCATTAACATGTATAATAATGTCTTTGGAATCTGTATCTATTTCCACATTTCGCATTCAGCTAGAGTACAGCGATCTGTGTGTGTGATCACAGGGGTAAAGGCCCGCTGAAGAATTCATCTGACGTGATCAATGCTGCGAAGAAGATCGCAGAGGCCGGCTCCAGAATGGACAAACTGGCCCGTGCTGTGGCTGACCAGGTAAGAGGAATTTCCACTGCACTGATCTAGGGCCAGCTCCGCTCGGACGCACGACACTAACAGGCCAAAAGTGTGGAAGCAACATCAAAAACAAACACTGTTTAAGGGATAATGGAAAGTATACAGAACAAAAGAGGTTTGACTGTTTGTGTGTAACAGTGGTGTACAGCTGATTCATAAATTCTTTAATGTAGCTGCTCTCAGCATGACCTGAATCAGGTGTGCTAAATTAGGATGTTAAGATAAGATAAGATAAACCTTTATTAGTCCCACAAGTGGGAAATTTGCATTGTTACGGCAGAAAGTGGACAGAACAAAGTTAAGAGCAGCAAAACAACAGATTACAAGCTATACAACACAACAGGATAAAATAAAAAGTACACTTAACTAATACAAAAAATATAAATATAGACATTTGTGTGTGTATGCAAATAGGTGTATGTATAACCTATATATGTATGTGTATATGCACATAGTGGAAATATATATATATTTCCAGTATGTGCATATACACATATATGCACATATATATGAACACTGTGGAGATATATACAGGTACACATTGGAGTGTCCTCAGCAGGCTTGGTGAGGACATTCCAACGCTCAAAGCTTGGTCTTGCCTTTGATCAAATTAGCACCTCTGAGGTGTTGCACTCATTATCAAATGAGCACCTTCTCGCTAATGTGCTGACAGCACCTTTTTAATCTCTAATCCATCACTGCAGCTCCTTGGAAGACAAAGGCTGGGAGAACAAGCGGCTCGGAGTGTTTTTCAGATATCGACGGGACAAAAATAGTGTGGAAAAACAGCGCTGTTCACAAAACCTCAGATAAATTTATTTGATCTGAAAGGGCAAGACCGTTCCTTATTAATTACAAGGGTTAGTGCTAAGGTTAGCATAGAAAATTCAGATAAGTAGATTCATATACGTGTAAAAGACAGCTGGAACTTGTTATTGTTTAAAAGTTAGAAACGGCTGAGTCACTGCTATCCTGCCGGTGTGCTGTTTGTTGATATCGTGAGGGATTTCGTTTCCCTTACATAAAGAGAAAAAAACACGCTGGGCGAGGAACCAGATCGCCCTGCTGATGGGGTAGTAATCCGAGTGTTGAAACACGTCGGAGATGCCCTGAGCATCTCTCTCTCTCTCTCTCTCCCTCTCCACCCCTCTGGCCGCTCCGTACAGGTCTCTGAGGTCGTGCATCTTTCTGTATTCGGCTGCATGTCCCAGTAACGACCCGGAGTCCCTTCTTCTCCTGTGGGAATAATGAATGTTTTTTTTGTTTCAAATATCTCCCCATCCTACCCTCTAGTGCACCAGTGTTGACGACAGAAACACCCCGTGCAATTAATTGTCATCACTTTGTGGATGTAAGGCAACACCACCACTAAAATTATATCCTACTCCTGGCAAAGCCACTTAACTACCACACTTTACATTTTTCTCAGATGCCAGCTCCACCTCAGAGATCTATACTCTCTGTTCCCTCCCGCTTAGACAAACACCATTTTTTGCCTATTTTAATTCCCACATCCATGGAAGCGGACCATCTGAGATCCATCATTTAATAAACTTGCATGTATGTGACTCTGGATTCGTTCTCCAAACCCCTAACCCCCCCCCCCCGCTCCTGGCAGATTTTGGCCATATTTGTAGCCTAAGCTGAACAGGTGGCTGGCGTGTCCCTTATCAAACCTTTCTCCCTCGCTAGCAAAGTATTTACATCTCCCCACCATCTGGGCCTGTGAAGACTGGAGGATGGAGTCCAGAGTTTGGATTTGTAAACGCGGGAAGTGGGCGTTCAGGATTGGGAGCAGACTCCCCCGAAGGACGCCGGCCAGGCCCTCGCGTGCCAAACGAATCTAACGAATCCAGAAAGAAACTCCTACTCTGACAGGTTTAATGAAAGCTGGAATGGTCTGCTTCCACAGGAGCAAGAGGCATGGGAGGGAATTAAAATAGGCAAAAGATTAAAAGCGGGGGAGAGCAGGGAATGTGTGTGTGTGTGTGTGTGTGTGTGTGTGTGTGTGTGTGTGCGCTGTTTGAAGTTGTGTTTTGTAAACTAACTCTTGTAGGTGTACAGTTAGACCTCCATTACCATCTTATTTTAATGTACAATGTACATTAGTAACCCACTAGAGCTTCATCAGCGGTCAGTTTCTGACCACCCATAAAGTGTGTAACAGGTGGCTTATCGTGATTTATAAACCTGCAGAAATGCGGTAGGTGTGCCTGATTAAGCAGTGGAGTGTTGGTACCAGGTGGGTGTTTCTAATAACTACTAAGTGTGTAGAAGAGGCTGAATGTGTGTCTGAGAGAATAAGTAAGAGTGTTTTGGTTAACTGTTCTCAATCCCACTCTGAAATACCACAGCTCTTGACACGACCGCCCACTACTTCTGACTCTTCTACACCTCCTCTTCTCTTCTTCCACTCCTCCTCCTCCTTCTCTCTCTCTCGATTTTTCACTTTTTTCACCCACAGCTCAACTACATACAAGAAAAGGTCTCCTGACTGTCAACACCTCTGATTACTTAGTATGGCGTTGAAGTCCACGTGGCACATTCGCGCAATGACATGTTGAATTAATTATCAGCCGTGTGCTGTTTGGGCCTAGATTAGGGCATTTAAAATTAATAGAGGAAGGAGGGAAAGAGTGTCAGTGAAAAATACTGCTGCAGCCAGAGGCTTGAAATCTTTGCCTGGAAGGTAAGGCACGAGTTCACTGTGTGCATCCGCAGTTCATCTGACTTCTACAGCTGTGTTTCATACCTTCATAGCACCGTAAACTAAGCTTCATCTCTAATTTAACACACAGTTTAACTCATCAGCTACTAGTCAGGCCCCAGATGAGCTGAACTAGGTCTGCTGGATTAGGATAAACTGGGGATTCAATCTGCTATATTAAGACCAAAACAAATCAATCTTTTTTTAACGGTGCTACTGTAAAGGTAAATTAAAGTGATCTACTTGTAGCAGTAAGTCCTGTTTTCGCACGATGTGTTATCTCCAGTGTCAGTGTTTCAAAGGAAGTGAATCTGGCTGCTATGAATTAGAGCTGAGAGAGAAACGAGTTCCCTACTTGGCCCATCAGAACAACCTCAGACGCTCTATGTATGTAGCACTTACGTTTTAAAGGCACTGTAAAATAGTCATTTAAAAAAAATCCAGAAAAACCTAAACATATTAGACCGTATACTAAAAATAAAATGATTTTACTAAAGCATTTTAAAGTAATTGGCAGTCTACCATGTCTTAGCTAAATTGGATTGGCTACTAATTTTAATGTACTCAAAGTGTGATTTATCTACAAAAACACAAGTATTAGTTCAGGACTTGGCAAATATATATATTAAATTATCTGTATTGGGATTGGGTCAAAAAAAACTTAATCAGGTCACCCCTAGGGTCCATTTAAGTGAAAATAGGGAGTGGATCTCGGCTCGCTGTGCCAGACGTTTGATAAATGCGAGCAGGTTTTATGAGGTGGCCATGTTTACGGGTACAGTGTTAGTTTTTTGCTCTGGTTATCGCCGGCGCATGTTCATAAAATGAACTCATTCATTACCCTTCGCTGGCACCAACTCAAGTTTGGACCAAGAGCAAAAGGTTGAGCGATAAATCTCGAGTCTTATTCAGCTCTTAGCCAAAGTCTGTTTGCCCTCAGAACAAAGTTGACGTCCAGAAAAAAACACAAGCAATTAAACCATAAATTCCAGAGGACGGTTTGTTTGAACATCTCTGGGGCTACAGCGTTTCTGCCTTGGCTTCGTTTTAGCACCACCCACTCGCCTCTTAAGAACATTCGGTGGAGTTAAGTGGAAATTTCTGTTGCGCTGAAAGCACTGTACTGTACATGTCACAGCTGAACATATTTAAACATTTTTAGAAATGTCTAAGTGAGCAAGGGGCTCATTATCATTGGGAACAAGCCTACACCTCACTTTCCCTGCCTTGTTTTTGTCCTGATCCTTCTGGAACACAGTAGAGCAGGTCATGCAGTGAGACCGCACTGAGACACAACCAGAGATTCGAGGCTCTCTGTGAGAAGGTGAGTGAGGGGAAGTGAGTAGAGCTTACTTTCAGAAACCAGACCCAGTTCTCTTCTCTCGCCTCCAGTGTCCAGATTCAGCCTGCAAGCAGGACCTGCTGGCCTACCTGCAGAGAATCGCCCTCTACTGTCACCAGCTCAACATCTGCAGCAAAGTCAAGGCTGAGGTCCAGAACCTGGGAGGAGAGCTCATAGTCTCAGGGGTACGTCACTGCAACTCCAGCTCCAGCACTGCACAGACAATGACAGACAAACTAGAACCCGTGGTCTGCATGTACGCGCCTATGACATGCAATCTGATGAAAAAATAATCACCTTAATTAAATCAAAGGAATTCATTCATTTCTACTCGGTTACAATTTTACATAAGAGACATGCAAATGATGTTTAAAAACACATTACATAACCCAAAAGTGTGCCACGACAATGTCCCTTTGTATTACTTTGGAACACTAGCTAGAAAACTGTCTCTAAGCCTGATTAGTTATAGTAGCTTTAATTAATCGTACAGAGTAAATGTGTGCCATTATGCCAGTCACAATGGCAGAGTTCTACGCTGAACCATAACGGGTTTTTTAGAGGCTTAGAGATTAGCAATGTACACCCATAAAAAACACGCCTGAAATGCCCGTGGCAGACTGCAAGCATTCAAACGCTATTACAGCTGAAACAATTATTCAGTGTTATCAATAATACACAGACTAACGACTTTATTAATTACACCTACCTCGTTTTTTTACACTCAGTGTCCATTTTGTCAGCTCCACTCGCCGTACGGGTGCAGTGTGTGGTTTACAGGTACAGACTGTAGCTCGCCGGAGTCTCTGCATCATTTGTTTGCCCCCGTCCGTGTTGGTCAGGACCCCCACCAGAGAGCAGGTGTTACCGGGGTGGTGAGTCACTCTGAGCACAGCAGTGACTCTGACACGGCAGTGACATGTTAGTTTGTGCCGCACAGCGTGGCTCAGACGTCACATCGTCCGGTCCTACGTCCTGGAAACCTGTTCACACACACAGCTCAGAGTAACGGTACCACTGGACACTTACCATTCATGTGGATTAATAAACTGACTAATCCACATGAATCATCAAAACAACCCTTTTTGAAAATCTTTTCACATAAAACGAATAGATTACATTCGACTAAAGTCAAACACCTGATGATTAAAAGCCTCCAGAAAAGGGTGAGGTTTAAATCATGTTGGAAGAATGCTGTGTGGAGCGCTGGAAAAGACTGCTGCAATTTTCTTTTCTTTTTTAAAGAAAGAATGTCTGCCTCATGAAAGCCCTGAAACATTTTGAACTGAATTTTGTTTGCATTGATTTTTTCGGTCATTACCAGCTAGTGTTCCACTGCATGGAACCGCATGGCCTGTAACACGCCGAGAGTAAGGGAAATAAAACCCGGACTGGAAAGTCACCGGACTCCACACGAGGCAGCACTGCTGAAACACGCTATTATATAGAACAGACTGTAAACAATAAGCTAATAAGTAATAAGCAATAATTCTTAAAAGTATTCACAAAAATATTCTTACCATGTTGTTGTACTGTCCATCCATCTTGCAAGTTCAGGTACATGACCTAACAATAATTTGGCAAGCATCACAAATGGATTGATTCACTTTAAAGGTGAATTATACATAGTGTTTGCACTTAAAAATCAATAATATTGATATCAATAACAATAATGAATCCACATTCTATGACTTTAACTTAATTTGAGACTCAGACTGAAACATTACCCTTCGTCTCCTTGTCTTCCAGCTGGACAGCGCCACGTCCCTCATCCAGGCGGCCAAGAACCTGATGAACGCCGTGGTCCTGACGGTCAAGGCGTCCTACGTGGCCTCCACCAAGTACCAGAAAGTGTACGGCACGGCAGCCGTCAACTCGCCTGTGGTTTCCTGGCGCATGAAGGCTCCGGAGAAGAAGCCGCTGGTGAAGCGGGAGAAGCCAGAAGAATGCCAGACCCGGGTGCGGAGGGGCTCTCAGAAGAAACACATCTCTCCGGTTCAAGCCCTCAGCGAGTTCAAGGCCATGGACTCCTTTTAAACGGCACAGAAGATCCGAGTGTCAACCTGCTCCCCCTTCCCACCCTCTCACTCCCCTCTCATTTCTTTCTTTATGTCCCTTCTCCAGTTTGCAGCTCCATGTATTTGAGTCACCTCCAAGTCCACAGAGGTACAGTGGTGCCCTAAATGTGTTTTAAGTTGGAGTGGCTAAGCCCCTCACCCCCCCCGCCCCCCCCCCCTCCTTTTTCTGCCCTAAAAAAGGACAAAGTGCATTTCATCGCCAAACACCAACCAAACCAAGACACAAACAAGCGTACGGTGCGGGAGAGTGACATTTGTTTACCGTTTCGGGCTGTAGTGCGATTGCTCTGGTGTTCATTAGTTACCGGTGTTTACCACTGACCGGCCGTGTTTGCGCAGAAATGAGAAAGAAAATAATATATGGCGCGGCAGTGTGGGCATATAGTCGTGGAGGGGTGCTGGAGCTCCTGACGTAAACGTTTGGTTTGAAACTGAATATGACTCGTAGTGCTAGAAATAAGTTATGTTGAAACACTTGTTTACTTTGACCCTTGATAATCCATATAATCCACATGGTGATGAGGAGCACTAGGTTTCTGCCGTTTATTTAATTCTATTACTGCATCACTAACTATTGCAGCCTGGTTGGCCATAGTGTTGAACATACTACTAGAAAATGGACTGAATCGACTAGTTGTGTGGTTTGCTCAGAGAATAAAGTAGAAACCCTGCATACCTTTATAGTCACAATTCTCTAATAAACCCTGCAACTGTGTGTTCCGAGTCTGCTTCTGAATCACTTCTTGAAAGCCTAATGCTCTGTTCCAAACTCTTTAATTATTATGAAAGCTTCCAATTATTTGTGCTAGGGAACATCTGAGCGTTCTTTATTTAGCCAAAAAAAAAGAGCTTCCTCCTTCTGCCAGAACCGCTAATGTAGCTCTTCAGTTCACATCACTGATATTCCTATAAAACTATTGTTCTTGATGATCCTGCTCATTTGACACCATCAAGCTTTTTAGGTAAACCTTAATTTCAAAAAGTTCTCGTTTCTGGAGCGCACAACATACAGACTGTGGCTGCCTGCCTGCCAGGCGGGGTCTTGGTGGAGAGATTTCGGACTGATGGAGCCCAACAGCAGGTAGGTGCATGAAATAGCGCGGTGTGACCTCCGTCAGATCACATTCCGACTGAAGCCGTTCCCACTGTTCCTTCGGGTTTAGTACTGTGACCCAGGCCTAATGAAACTCATTACAGGAGGATTAGCCGTGAGGCCGCAGTGGCAATACTCATACCTGCCATTTACCGTAATTAAAATCCTTCTTTAAAGCCCACAGCTCTGCTGGAGGATGGGGAATTAACACGGAACTGGGCCAAGAGCTGGAAATCGGAAGTGGCTGTTGGAAGGCCTGATCAGGACGGGGTGCAAATGGATTCTTTTGGGGGGGCTGTTGGTCCTGCCACAGGTCAGACGTTAAATTTGGCCTTCGAATTTCTCCTAACACACTAAATAGGTGTTTGGTGTGGGGTTCTTTCCTTCTATGGTCTTCCGCCTGATGCTATCAGGTGCAGTAACTCGGTAAGTTAAAAGTCCTTTGACATGTAATTGACCTCAAAACATCTACAGAAAATTGTTAAATGAGAATGTTTGGCTTAAACCTGAAACAAATGTTCCTTACAAGTAGGGATGGGTCATGATTTTCAAACATTTTTTAAATTGTTTATGAGGTTATCGCCTCGTCCATTACATGTTTGAAAGGAGTATTCAGTGATTACCGAACACTCCTTTTGCTCGAAGTGCCCATCCCTACTTCAAAGAAACGTGGGTTATGAGTAACTGTCTAAACTTGAAACTTTCCTCTGGCGCACTCTGCCTGGTTTACCTCAGCTTTCGGAAGCAAACAGAGAATGTGGACCATTTCAGACTGACGCGAGATGGTAAATGGCAGGACTTGAATGAGCTGCAGGCCTGCCGTGATTTTCTTTATAGCTGTGCCATCTCATGCAAAAGGAATTTTTGAATAAGCCTTTGCATATTTAATGTGTAACTTGTTTCACAGATGTTTCTCTAGACAGTTCCTACCTCATAAAAGAGGTTCAATTACTATTTCATCAAATAATTCACATGCTTGTTATGATGATACAATATGGTGGTTGTCGCGAGAGCTTTGATGTGAAAATGAAACTGTGATGTACACGACATACTACAACAAGAGAAAAATATATATTCCAAGCAAAGGGAGTTTACCAGCTATATTTTGGGATGCTACAGATCAGTTTGTGCACATTTAACAGGCTTTGATGCGCGGCTGCCCATGCATGTGGCTCTGAGATTATATGGAATCTTAAATGACGGATCAAGAGGAATATTTTCCCACAGTTCCTCACAAGTTCTGCCAATCAGTCCCTCTCAGCTTAAAACGACCGCCAAGATCGCGCTGCGCATCCGTCCACTTCAACAAACACGAAGACGTGAAATGGCTTTGGTGTCACTCGTTGTGTTTCTAACAATGTCTTATCTCTCAGTTCTCTAAACGTTTTTGAGGCTGATTCCAGGACTGCTGACCAAACTTCGCCACTAATTCAAGACCCCAGCTCCTTTTCATGCAGATCTCTCATTTACCCTGTTAATGTTTGGTTTGTTGTAGTACAGTGATGTACAGTTGTGGCCAAAAGTTTACATACACTCCTTTGCTACAGCAGTATTTAGTTTTCCCCATCTGTTCTTTTACTGTGGCAGAATGATTCGACATGCACAAATCTGGTGCACAAATGGGTCAAAATGGGTCAAAATTGTACATGCAGTAAACCATATATTTGGTAAAATGTCCCTT
This sequence comes from Brycinus macrolepidotus, assembly GCA_037974445.1. Classification (NCBI taxonomy): domain Eukaryota; kingdom Metazoa; phylum Chordata; class Actinopteri; order Characiformes; family Alestidae; genus Brycinus; species Brycinus macrolepidotus. The sequence goes on from JBBPCZ010000089.1 coordinate 5,861,368, forward strand.
TTGGTCCCTTTAAATGTCAAATGTAGCCCTTTTCACCTCAATCAGACGCTTTTATTACCAAAAGCAACCAGCAACTAATGACACCTTGATCATCAAGCTTTCGGCATTATTCTGTTTGGAAATTTGGCCACTCTTCTTGGTTTAGTTCAGCCAAATGTGATGGTGCATGGTTAAATGGTCCAGAAATATTGAATAGATTTGAGGTCTTTGAGAAGGCCACTCTGAAAACGGCTTTGATGAGTGCTGAGGCTCGCTGTCCTGTTGGAACACCAGACCTTCTAGTCTTTAATATGATATGGTTCATATCATATGGTTTAATATGATACTGAAGAACTGTGAGGTAATTCATTATTCTTCATTATTCCTCCACTTTGTGCAGTGCACCAGTTCCCCTGACAGCAGAACAGCCCCAGAGCATGATGCTGCCACCAGGAAACCCTTAGGAAACACACAATGAATTCAAATTTGTGCACCAGCTCTCATTTTCTCTATAATAAAGATGCACAGCATCCAGTCATTCTACCACAGTAGCAAAACTCCTAGAAAGCCCAACACTGCCATGACAGGCACGTCTATTAGCAGTGTCTGTAAACTTTTGGCCACAAGTGCATTACTGATGTAACTGAAATATTTATTTGTTAAATATTTATTTGTGTAGTCACTACGCCGATTGTAGGCTGGACAGGCTTTAACACTTTTTAACTTTAAATACAATTTAAATCTCATTCGATCTGATGAGAAACTGTAGCGCCCTCAGAACATTTGTGGGGATACTTAAATTTATGTTTCACAGACATACAAAATAAATAACATTTCAAATGACTAACACTCTAAGCTGATGTATAAGAACTGAGATGCAGTTTCTCATCAGGTGGATTTTTTTGGCCTGAGTCCTATAAAGACAGTAGCAACAGTATGTGGGAATGAGTTTATAGGTAGAGCATGAAAAAGTCAGGCGCAGAATAACCAGCTGAACCAGTAAACTAAACCGCTGGACTGAATAAATGAGCTCAACATCTTGTCCAATCACAGAGAGAAGCCTGAACTAGCATTCCTCAACTTCTGAACACAGCTGAAAGTAGCAGGGATTTGCACTTTTTTTCTGTCTAGCAGGCAAAACGAGCTGCAACAAAACTCTGCCTCCATCTCTTTCACTTCTTTCACTTTTTTTTTCAATCACGGATAAGCAAGCGGCAGCACACCTCTCTATCTTTCCCCATGAAGTTCTCCCCCGAGAACACGCAGATGCATCTTTGAAAACACTGGAGCTTTCGAGGCCTTTAATTGCGTCTTGCCGAGACAAAGTGCAGGAGATTCTGACTGACTAAGCTCCTGTTAAACTCCAAATAAACTGCACTGCAGCTGCTGCCGCCCCGCGCCCTTCGGTCGGACCGCCTTACAATCGCGTAAAACTTTTGAGGGAGGACGTTTCCCAGCGGTGTGAGGTGAAACCCGTAAATTCTCAAATCATAACATTAGGGATGCACCGATACTACTTTTTTGGAAAACGAGTACGAGTACGAGTACTTGCATTTCAGTACCGATACCGATAC
>JBBPCZ010000089.1:5959328-5975661 GCA_037974445.1 Brycinus macrolepidotus
AAGTAAAGTACAGATACGTGAAAATGTACTTAAGTACAGTAACGAAGTACAAATACTTTGTTACATTCCACCACTGAGGAGAACACACAGCATTCCCAAACACACTGGTGCCAGTCTGGAGCATCTGCTTCTGGTTGCATGAACACCTCAATAATAATAATAATAATAATAATGATAACAATAATAAAGTAAAAGTAAAGTGACCCCTTGTAGTCACGCATGAACACAACTTCTTTCTCTGTGTTTAATCCATTCACCAAGTAAAGCAGTGGGTTGCCACCAACGAGGGGTGCCCAGGAGCAGTGTGTGGGGATGGGACCTTGCTCAAGGGTACCTCAGTGATGACACTAGCAGTGTTGGGATTTGAACCCACAACCTTCTGATTGCAAGGGGCAAAGCTCTAACCACTAGGCATCCAGCTGCCCCATAATAATAATAACAATAATAATAATAAACTTTCTTGAAAAACCTTTTATAGCAGCGGAAATGTGATTCATTTAATCAAGTGATTCAGTTAGATGCTCATTGCAGAGAAATAAAAAAAACTAGATGCATTTCCGTGAGAAAATGCGAAGTGGGGAAAAAAAGTTTGCATTAAAAAAAAGTCTTCTCCCGATCATCTGTTTCAGAGGCTGGAACTTTAGCTTTGCGCCGAGCCATTTATGGGAAAGAACGGCTGAACGCATAGCACCATTCACAGGTTGTTTATTTTTAATTAAACCACTAAAGCTCAGGTCAGTTCGATAAAAGAAATGTGTGTCACTGTATGTGGTTTAATTAAACATGAATTTTATTAAAAATCAATTAAATCAAAAATCAGTGTACAATAGATAAAATGTTTATTTAGGAAAAGGGCCAAGATTCATATGGCACACCTTAATGTCTCTAAAGTGGTTTTAAATACCTGATACAGTGCACCACAGCTTACTGAGTGTGTGTGCATCACTTACCTGGGGAAGAGATGGCACCAGGATGCACTATAGGAACAAGGCAATCCAGTGGAGGCAGTGTGACACCCTGGGCAATGATCTGCTGAGAAACCTTGCTTACTGGCATTCTTGTGGATGTCACTTTGACATGTACCACCTACCTAAACATTGTTTCAGGTACACCCCTTCATGACAACGGTATTCTCTAATGGCAGTGGACTCTTTCAGCAGGATAATGTGCTCTGCCACACTGCAAGCACTGTTCAGCAACTATTTGAGGAGCATGACAAAGAGCTCAAGGTGTTGATTTGGCCTCCAAATTCACCAGATCTCAATCAGATCGAGCATCTGTAGGATGTGCTGGACAAACTAGTTCAATCCATGGAGGCCTCACCTAAAAGTTTATGGGTTCTTCTGCTAACATCTTGTTGCCAGATACCACAGCACACTTTCAGTGGTCTTGTGGAGTCCATGTCTTGATGGGTCAAAGCTGTTTAAGCATCACGAGTGGGACTCACACAATATTCGGCAGATGCTTTAATGATATGGCTGAATGATGTAGATCTATGGATTTTACTGTGCATTGTGGGAATCTTCAGTGAACAAAATTTCTAGTGATTTTGATAGTGAAACACCCTAGAAAACTTAGAGATCCTTTGTTTTAACTAATTACACTATTGATACTTTTACAAACTACTTTGGCTACACAGATTTTTCATTGATTCCACACAGATTGGAGGGAATGTATTACAGTGATAATGATTAGATGCTAATAAAACATAACGCACAGTATGTAATGAATGTACCTGTGTCTGTGTCTCCAGGTCTGTATGTTACAAAATCTGTCTCCTTCATCCATGTCCTCTTTGTGCTGGTGTCCTGAACTTCAACATCTTCAGTACCATAAACAACCACTGTCATCTCCTTTCTATCCATCTTTGCTCTGCTTTATTATATTCTTAGCACTGGGTAATTACACACTAGGTCCTGATTTATAAAAGGGTTGTGTGTGTAAAAAAACACATTCGTAAAATTGACACCACCCCTAGGAAATGTGCACACTTATCTAATAGCTCTGCAGAGGATTAGGTCTTTTACACAGCAAATGCTTTCCTTTTTCTTTAATGATCGGCAGCAAAATATAGCATGGAGACAATGCAAATAATGAATTTACCATCCGCAGTATGAATTACTACCTGAAAATAACTCTGAAGATCCCAATTACATGTGTATATTAATTCCGGATGAACAGTCAGTGTGGAATGAGCAAAAGACTGGTTTAATAAACCAATAAAAATAAAACTGTCAAAACTCTTGAGAAAGAGCAAAAGTTCAGAATGCAATAATCCATGCATATATACACACTGATCAGCCATACCATTAAAACCACCTGGTTAATATTGTGTAGATCCTCTTCTTGCTGCCTAATGTTTTGTAGGTCCCCTCGTAGGTCTCCCCACAGCACCCCACTCAGCAGGTCCTTTAAGTCCTGTAAGCTGTGATTTATGATCAACTGGATTAAAAACAGGGTAATTTGGAGGTCAGTTCCCTTTGTCCCTTCTATCAATATGACTGAATTATATTAAAGTGATAACAGTGATGTCTTTGATATATTTACCTAATAATAAGCCCTAGGATGTAATAAGCCTGGGAATTTTAGACATTAAAGGCTGTAATGAAGCAAAGAAACCCTATTTGCAGAAAGGAAAGAAAAAAAAGAGATTATTGTCTTCTGTGAAGAATGGTGGGGACTTTTTAATGATATCTGGTGATGTACTGGAAAGTCATGTTGGTGATCTGGTGGAAGTAGAGAGCAGATGGTCCCTGTTTAGTTATTCTAAGAAATCCTCACTGACATCATTAACCACTGTTTTACTTTTTCATCCAACTCATTCAGCTCAATCCTCATAACATCTCTGCTTTATTTTACTTTGTGCACTTTTCTGTAGCAGTATGCAACAACAGCACTGTTTACGAATACGTGCTTTAGTGGAAACACACAGGAAACTCACAGCAACTCTGCAAGTCAGGGAGTGAAGGTGATCTGATGTAAAGATAAAGATGTGAGAGAGCAAAGTTTATTCAGAGGACGATACGTTTAAAAGCTGACCTATTAGTAAGAAACACCATTGTCTATACTTATTGAATATTATACCAATAATCAATACTAATTGATATATAAGTATGGAGTGTTGTATAAGATTATCTCCAGGGAATACAAAAACTGAGAAATTAAGCTATATTTTCTGCATGGATAGGTTTCATGTGATTATGCAAAAAGTGAGTGTAGTTTGAACATTTGTTTTTAGCTTATAATCTCTACAGAGGCATCTGAAAAATCACATTATTAAAGACAGGCTACAAAAGCTGCAAAATCTGAGACATAATTTAAAATCAGCTGCAAACTACGTGTGCATCAGTGCACAATGCCAAAGAAAAAATGAAAAAGCGAAGTTCATTTGGTGGTCCATGTGGGTGGGATTTTTAGAGGGGCTTTTTGATGTGTTTAGGAATGAGTAAGATCTTTCAAAAAAAAAAAAAGAAGTGTTGTATAAATAGAAGTTTACTGTGGTGATTGACATCAGTGAGTCATTTTCAGTAAAAGCATGATGCCACAGTAGATGTCCACTTTTGTGTGTCTGTGGTTTTGCAGTTGTAATATTTACTGAGCAGAGTAATCAAAAGTAGTCACATCAAAACTATAGATATAGCGTATTTTCTATACTCAAGGGATAACAGCTCACTTCCTCCTGAGCAGGAAGACTTTAAAGAAGCGTTCAAAGACCAACTTCCAAATTCTACAGTATTAATCAGTTGGAAGGTGAAATTTCTGTTTACTCAATGAAGAAACTAAATTGTAAAAAAAAAAAAAAAAAGGTTCTTTGTGGAATAGACAAGAAAAAGACTGAGGGCCAGATGTGCGTACGAATGCAGATGCAGCACAAACCGTGCATTAATATGACCGCAATATGCACTCACAATGTGCCTGAGGAACAGGACCCAATGCACTAGACCTTTAGCGTCTGTTACAGGCACACATAGGACACTGTATTTTATGTACAAAACTGGCACACAAGCTTAAATGTACAATAATAGAGCATGAGCTCAGTGAAATGTGCTTCTCTCCCTAATGCATCCAGTGGTCCATGGACATTGACATGTGGGCAGGAATTTCCTGATATTTATTGTAGACCTTCAAACTTGCTTTGTGTATTTCCCCAACATCGAGTTTAAATGTCAGGAACGAATGTCAGAAACATAAATGTCAGGAAATCTGATTCGTGTCTACATGCCAATGTCCATAGACAACTGATTCTTTTGGTAAGTTGTAACCTGATCACTGTCTAGTCCAACAGTGATATCACAAGCGTTTGATTTACCAAAGTTTGAGTCGTTTTTTGGTGATTTTCTTCCACCGATTAAAAGCAGGTGTAAACCTCAAACACACATTGAAATAGTGTTTTCTATCAAAACATCACTCTTTCAACTGTCCGGTTGTACATTTCAGTTGAATGGAAAATGTGATCAGTTGCACATGTAATCTCTATACCCATTATTTGTGCAATTCTACCAGGTTTTGCACCCCTGACCCCTAAAAGCATATGCATTTTGCATAAGGAATAAGCATAACATAAACATTAGTAGGAAAAAAAAAACAGAAGAAAGAGTTAGCCTGAAAGTTGTCCTTCACTTAATTAGACATTGAATCCTTTTCTCACATATCCAAGTGTATCTGTTTTCACATGGCCTGCTTCTCCAGCTGAAGAGTGAGTCATAACCACCACTGGCTGCCTGCACACAGATCTTTTGTATGTAGAGTTCAGAGCCTAAGACTGGACGATTATTTGGCTCTCCACTCATCCAATACCTAGAACAGCACAAAAAAAATGTAAAAAAAAAAAATAATAATAATAAAAACTATGAATGTGTTGGAGATGAAATGACAAAAACAAATATAGCTCAGTACTTGCTGTTGTCTTAAAGGTCTTAAAAGTTTAATAAACCCATACAAATATTCTAAGTAGGCCTCTGGGAAAATAGTAAATGTAGGAACACTGTTGCCCTCTCCTGGCTGTTACATGTTTTGTGCATTATAATGTTTTTAAATCATTGTAATTTTATATTCAGATATTTGATTAAAGGTTTTAAAATAAGAATTTTTAATTATTACAACGCTTCATCTAAAAACATGAAAATGTAAACTAAAGGAAAACTCAAATTTGTCTTCATGATAACCAGCATGATATCCAGTAGGGAGGTATGTAACAGATGTAAATACATTAAAGTAATAAAAGCAGTCTCATATCAAATATGCATACTTCACTAAGATAATAAATGGATTGTGTTATTGATTAGGACCTAAATCTGTAATCTGATTAGTAATTCAGTAGTCTAATTTACACAAGAGCCCACTTGTTGTACTTGTATGACTATGCATGTGACAAATAAAGAGAATCTTGAATCTTGAATCTTATGAAATTATGTCTCTATATTGCTTTTTTATTATTATTATTTATTGTAATGGTTATCCATACAAATCATATAATCAGCATAACAATTTGAGAATACATGACACATTTCAGAATATGTTAGTATTGTACTGACTCCAGAGGTTTGTGTCCCAGCACGATTTCACAATATTCTTGAATGCTTCTCTGTCTTCAGGTGCCCCCCATAAATGCTCAGTGGGGTTTAGGTCAGATGACTGTGGAGGAAAGTCCATGACAGTCCCCATTCTGTTTTATGTGTTGCCCTTCCAAAGTTGTGGTTACTTTTGATCTGCCTGCTCATGGTTTGGACTTAAATTATCCAGTTTTGGCAAAGTGTTGTCATGCACTTCCCCCGAAGAAACCTTTAGTTTAGCCATGACTGGATGCCGAGAATTTTTCCTTTGAAGAACCATTTAACCTTATACACATTCACTTCATTCGCTCTTATCAAACTGTGACAGTGCAACTTAGGATAATGTGTTCTGTTGACCTGAAGCATGGTTATTGGCTGCAGATGTACATATTTGAACAAGCTTCTAATGCATAGATCAGAGTCATCTGAGTGTGTGTTTCTACAAGATTCAAGGAAATCTGACCATTTGTACAAAGAAATTAACAAAGTCACTTTCACAAATGGGGCTTGCTCTTCAGTAAGTGCCAGTTCTGATATTCACTCAAATTTTCACTTGTTGTGATTTGATGATTTGTCACGCCAAACCATAGCAAGAAACCAGGTTTATAAGTTAACATATTTAAAGTGTTAATCTGGAAGACAAATGTTGTGCTTGAAGTTTGATCTTTCCTTACCCGGATTTTAATAATGTGCTGTCCACCCATTTCCAGTTCCGCACATGATTATTGTGAGTCAGACCAATCCAGAAGTTTCTCGCCAGTCCAGAAACAAAAGTCTAACAATGAAAGAAAATAATCTGTCCTTTGTTTTACACACATCTGCAATGCCAGCAGGGGACAATATTGTTTTGAAGTATTTTCTGACCTGTTCTTCACTGCTGTTGATGATCACCAGGTCTGCACCTCTATCTCTGCAGTCCTTCCTGCTCTCATCCCAGGTGTTTTTGAAGGTGGAAATGTAGTAACAGCTGGACATGAACTTTCTCCACCCATGTGGACAGAATATCTCTGAAGGAAAGCAGTTGTTGGTAAAACAGTATTCTGGCCAAGCTTTTAAGATGATATTCCTTGTGTTATGTAAGAGACTGTAGAGTAGTATTGTATCATTTTGACTCAGTATTGTGTCTATCCATCATTAGTGTTCTCTTACTGTAGCAACCAGATTGTGTTGTGCAAATATTTCATACAACCATTGACTGGAGTTCCCCTTTTAAGTGCAAGCTGAGGGTCTTTCTTGACAGTTGGCTCTTTATTATTAGAATTCATGAAAATATCAGTATGAGTAAATGCATAAAGAACTGTTTTAAGGTAAGACATTACAGGCAGAAAGTTTGACTTTGATGTTGTTTTTCATATTTTACATGTTTATTCCTAACCATACTCTGAAGGAATTCTTAATATGTTGCTAATGGCTGAATTTATTCTGGATTGCATAATAAACAATGACCTAAAAACATGTTATGACAGTAATGTACTGTTTCACTGATCAGTTTTGTAAAATTCTCTCTGGAGTGTGTCTTCACAATGAAATAAGCATTTTAACACCATTCGAAGGCTTTTTTGTTAGTTTTTTTAAATGCACAAATGTATGTTAGTTCGGTAAATTGCATGTCTAAATGTGTTTTTTTTTCTCCAATATAAAATACTTGTAAGAATGTAAATAATCAATTGGCCAAAATTCATTATGGTATCAAAATTGACCCTGTTCATCAGTAGCGTCTCAGATTAAATATGAGTTTGCTTTTCAGTATTACATAGGATTTCATTTTGAAGTAGCCAGCCTTGCTCATGGAGTTCAACTACCTTTCCAGGAGAAACATGGAGAATGTGGAGAAGTCCAATCCTAAACATCATCAGACCAGTCTCAGTTACTCACCAATGTTAGAAAGTTTGCACTGAACTCCATCTCTTTCCATGGTCAGATTGTCAAAGCAGGCCTGTAACTCCTCTCTCTGCGTAAATAAATCATTGTAACTGCTCTGTAACTGCTCTCTCTCCTTAGTTATATTGGCATAATTGCTCCATAACTGCTCTCTCTCTTTATTATGTTTTAGACTCAGGCCTGTGATAACAGCCAGCAGGAGAACACACAGCAGCCCCAGACACACAGCAGCTGGACTACCAAAGCACACCTGGCCCCTGGCAGAAGCAGCCTCAAAACCTGCAAGAGTCATAATAGCAACATGGTTAGACTTCCACTACTGCTTTTTCACATTCTAGTTTAAAGATATTTAAGAGCTGATATGGAAGTGATAACTGAGGGACAGGGGTCACATTGCTTTACTGAAAAGTAAAATGCAGAGAAATAATTTTGTGCTGTTCACACTGTGTGCTGTGGTGTGTTTATGTATGACAAATGGTCACTTTACAAAAGCTACAGTGCAGTGGTAAAAAAAAAAAAAAACATTAGAACCTACATTTGTATTAATAGGTAAACTAGTTGCACTTGTTGGCCATTTTATCAGAAACACTTAAGTGCATTTTGTAGTTTTACACCTGTAGCCCATCTGTCATTGCACAATGGATCAGCCCCCTCTACCCCATCCATCAGTGCACAGGGACCACCATGAGACCACAGATGACTAGATACTATTTGAGTAGTGGACCATCGTCAGCACAGCACAATGTTACCAGTGTATTAGGGGCATGGTGTGTCTTATGAGTGCATAAAACACTGTGTTGCTGTTTTAAACACTATGCACTGTACAGAGCGACTGTATGAAGTCATCATCCCACTATTATTTCAAATAAAAAATGAAAAATGAAATCAGATGCCAAGTGATATCAGTCATGACTCCATGAAAAAGCAATTTTCCCACAGTACTGCTTTATTCTCTCCACAAACTTCCAGCAAATAATGGACGTCTATGTCACCCAAAGTCTTATTTTTTATATTAGTCTTGTAGCTCCAGTACAAAACTAAACACCAAACATTTCTTGGCTGATCAACTGCATTTTGGTAAGTGGAAATTTGCATAAGCAGGTTTATCATATAATCATGATATAACATCTACGAATTCCCATATACCTGGTTTAGGTGTTGCTGTATTCGGACAGTTCTCATAGATTTCACTGCGACTGGCAGTCTCGATGTCCTCTAAGTTTATGTAGATGCTCTCAGAATCTGTATCTCTCTTATTCTCCTCCATGGTCCTGAGGACTGTCACATGCAGAATGGAAACTACCGCTTGTAGTTTATGATGGTCATGTCATGTGCTACCTTAAGCACAGCCTTTTCCTCTCAGAAAGGCCTAGAAAATCATAAGAACTGCACAGGAACCAAAGTGTGTGAGCCATTATTTTTGGCTTGTTCAATAAGCCTGAAATTCAGAAGAGGGAGCAAAAAGAAAGCAGATGAGGCGCTGTCACCATGAGACACAAATGTTAGTAAACTGTGAATAAAAACATAAAAAAGTACTTTTCCCCTTAAGAAAATGCTTAAATAATAACAAACTTCTCAGAATACTTTGAACATTTGAAAAAATGAACAGAGTACATATAATATGGGTGAATGCAGCAAATGTGGGACAGCAGGTAAAGTGGGACAACTAGTTTCCTTCTGTGTTGCTCTTTGATTAACAAATGTCAGTCATAACTGTCAGGGGATAATTACCACAAATCAGCTTGTTCTTAGTTTTTATGGGCCTGGCATCATCTCGAGGGGGTTTGGTCATAATCTGAAAATGGCTGGCAATATGCAGGAAAAAAAACTGGAACCTACACTTGCTGGTATAATAGATCTGACAGATCGCAACACTTTTTTCAACATAAGCATGTATGAAGAGTAATTTGAAAAAAATAAATAAATAAATAAACAAATCACTTCCCATTACAATACTTACTACATTTAATCAGAAACACTTACAAAATAAGTGCATTTTTTTAGGTTTATGGTGGCAGCCCATTAGTTGCTGGACAATTTATCAGCTCCCCTCTAGCCCATCCATCACTGGACAGTGACTACCACTGGACCACATCTGACCAGATATTATTTGGATGGTGGACCACTGTCAGCACAGTGATATCAATAAATTAAGGGCATAGTGTGTATTGTGAGTGTTTTAAACCTTATGTATCGTACAGAGCACCCTCGTTAGGTCATCATCCCACTGTCAAATTAAAAATGAAAAATGAAATCAGATGCTGTACTGTATATAGTTTTTTTGGATGTTAAAGTCACTGAAGTACAAAAAACGTTATAGTGCCTTTAATATCTAAATAAAAACTATATACAGTTATATTGCTTTTGAATTTAGTGGCCTCACAAAAACTAAGAAGACCTGAATGTGTAGTGTTTATGAGTTTCTGAATATCAGAATATACTGACTATACTGAATGTCCCACTGGTGCTGAACTGGCGCTCACCTATAAAACACATTCCAGCTCAGCCTGACGCGCGTGCACGAGGAGCAGTCCGGGGCGCGCGCGTGATGTCTCGCGCAGCAGTGGAGCTGGGACAAACTGAGTTAAGCTAGCTAACGCTTCTGACTGCTGATACATGTTCCGTTTTCAGGTAAAATCCGTTGCATTATGTCCGTTCTCACGTTGTTGGTCTCGCATGACCTACTGACAGAGGAGGCTCAGAATCGTCAGAGGGCATTTTATCGGAGGAGGGAGGTCGTTGTTTGTCGGCCCGGCCAGCTAGCCGGCTAACGCTAACTGCTAGCCGAGTTTTGTGTGAGGCCTAACGCTAGCCCCCCCTTTACTAACACTGGGGTTTCCAGCGTACAACGACTTTAAAACTGAATTATGGCCTTGAAAATGTAGAATGTATTGAAACCAGTGTCAGTGGAGTTTTGTAAGACTCGTACGCAATACTGTATTTACGTTAGTCACCGTTAGCTAACTAAGTAAGATGTCCTAGCCAGCCAGTGCAGTCTTTATTTTGTCCAGGCTTGTCCCGTGTACTTATAACCTTCTTAAGTCGAGGTAGTGTGTCTACTCTCCCGCAAGAGTCTCGTTTTGTGTCGTTGTTTGGCCCTTCTAGCATGTATGTCAGTTACCTAACTGTAGAAGTTGCAATGTAATGCCCTTCATCGTTGTCAAATCTTCAATAAGTAATAGAGTATCTCGTCAGTGAAATTTGTTTTACCCGAGTTTCCTATACTATGTAGCAGAGAAGTTAATTGGAGTTAATGCTGCTGCTGCGTTTTGGTTACTGGCGACGAAATTGGATATGGTGTTCTTGACCTAGAAATGTTGCCCAGGACGAACCAATATTTGTGCTCTGTCTTTGTGTTTAGCTGTTCTGGTACACGTCTTGTCCAACTTCTGTTTTGTGCTTTATTGATTTTCGTGCTATCTGAGTGATTTTAATCCTGTCCTGCACATTATGAAGCCAGCTTTCTTTCTGTTTCTGCCTCCAGTCCTTTGATGATGATTGCACCCTGGAGGAGGAGGAGGGGGGACTGGTAGAGGAGGAAGATGAAATTGACCAGTTTAATGATGACACCTTTGGGGCAGGAGCAATTGGTAAGCCTGTAATACCATGGCAGCCTTTGGGTATATTCTGTGAACGTTGCATGTCCATTTCAAAACATATCTGACTTGATGTGAAACACACATTCTTGACAACGATGCTGCTTCATTACCTTTAACTGCAACATCAGCAGATCTGTCACATTTAAGTGACTACAGTGGTACAACTGGGATTGATAAGCCATGAAGCTTAAAGAGTGTTATGTTCTTTTCTGTTTACCTTGACCATTTAATATTTTTTCAATGTCTCACAAAACTCATACATGAAATGATGTGGTCACAGTTTGCTCTCATAGAGTGTACTGTGATAATCACTTAAGCTTAAGGCAATTTGTTAAAATGAGAAATATGCTTTTGGTGGTCTTACAGGCCCCACTAACAAGCAAGTATGTTGTGGATACACTGGCATGCATGTTAATGACAGAATTAGTGTAAATATTATGAAATAATGACTTCTGTATACAACTGTATCTTTTAACCTACATGAGTATTGTTGGATACTGACAGATGCTAATGTTATTTGTAACTATAATGTTACCAGTGTCCAAAATTAGCATAGCGTGTTTTTGGCCAGTGTGAAATACGCAGTACTACATGTGTGATTTAGCTCAGCTTTATATTGTAACTGGTATTGTAATTGCACTTATGTTGCTTATTTAATTAAACTCATAGTTGCGCTACTTGTTGTATGATGATAAGGATAATGCAACAGAGTATTGTGATTCCTTTTGCCTACAGACGATGACTGGCAGGAGGAGCATGCTCGGTTGGCAGAACTGGACGAGCGGGTACGGGACGGGCTGCTGGGAGCTGGCGACAGCTCTGCCGTACCTCGACCTGCGGATAGCGAGCCCCTCCCTGTCTCATTCCCTCCATCCTCTTCCTCGTCACTCCCTCCTCCCGGTTTAGAGGAAAAATCTGGGGGTGACCTGGCCGAGTCACTCACTCGCCTCATCCTGGGCTCTGATCCTGCCATCGCCGGAGTGGGTGCTGCTGAGCCAAATAGGTCCAGTCTACCATCTGCGCCTCCCAATCAGGCACTGCCTCCAACACTGAGTGGCATGCCTGCCTCATTGCTTAGCTACCAGCAACAGCAGCATCTGCTGCATAGAGGGACAGCACCGCTGCAGCAGGTGAGATTGAAATATTACTTATTTACCCACATTTTTGGAATAGGGAGTCACCAGGTCTGGGATTGAATGTGATCTTTATTTATTTATTTTTAAATTTAAAAAAAAAAAAAGGCTGGCTTTGTCATTAAAATATTTTGAGATCATGTAACAAAATGGTGTAAAAGTTATAAGTAATGGTCAGTATAAGTAATGTTTTTCCCCCCCTTATAACAGATGAACTCTCACAGCATTTGGGAGAACAGTATGGGCTTTGGTCCTGTTAGTGTTACTCCTGGGCTTGTCACTCACATGGAGGTAATTATAATAAAGGGTGAATATTGTACAGTGGTTACAAAAATACATACTGATCAGCCTCAACATTAACACCACTGACAAGGGGACAGCATTCATTCTCATTACTATGGTACCTGTCAAGGGGTGGGATATACTGGAGAGGAAATGAATGTCTATGGTGACAAATTTCCTTTTATTCTTTGGTAGGACTCTCCACTACTGTCTATTATCAAAGAAGTGGGGCTTCCAAAGCGGACACCTCAAGTCAGCAGGGAGGAAGGTCGGGACTTGTCTGAAAGAGTACCACCCCCCCGTTCCTCCTCGCCTGTGATTGGAAGTCCACCTGTAAGGGCAGTACCTATTGGAACCCCTCCTAAACAGCCCATGGGCCATGCCATGAATCAGCAGGTATGCCAGCCATGTTTTACATACTTTGCAGAATGAGGCATTGATGTTTCTCTATATTTGTGTAATGTGTGGTAGTTGAGCATGGTGATCTCTCTTCCCAGATTCACCATCCCACTGCTGTGCATGTGAGAGCTCCAGTGCAGCACCGTTACCCCCATCCCTTCCCTGAGCGCCTCTCCCCCAACACCCTCCTCAACATTGCTGTGAGTGCCCCTTAAGCACCTTGTTGGCTCCTTTTCCCTCTCCTCTTGGGTTTTAGTTGGTAATGCCTTGTGTTCTGACCACTTGACAAACTGAGTGAAATATGTGAAGTTTTTTAAGCCCTTCTTTTCTTTCTTGCCCACACTCAGAATTCTCCACTGTGTCGTCCTCCGTTCCCTGCTGGAGTAGGTCCGGTTCTGTCTCAGATACAGAGGGCCCAGTTGCTCAACTCTCAGGTGAGGCTTAATTTATCATATGATAAATGCTTGGACATACATTCACCTCACCAGAAAATGCCAGCCTTGTGCTCATCACTGCTCACTTTGCAGTTGACCTAACTGAAGTCCATTCTATCGGTGTATTGTTGCAGACTGTGGGTCATTTGTTATGCATACATTTTCAACCATTCTATAAATGCATTAGTGTCTGTCTTTGACATAGAGTGGCCCATCACCTAAAACATCCAACCTAAAATATCCACCTAAAAGAGTTGTTCAGAACCTGATTACTACAGAAAGGCGGATGGACTACACAATACATTTTAGTCCATTAAGTGTACACTAGGATGCTTTACGTAACATGCACTGCATGTAATGAGATGGAGCAATGACAGTTAAAATGTATTTCCTGTAGAAGGTCAGTATTGTAGCACTGGACAGATATTTATCCTTTTTTCCTCTTCCTGTCTCTAATCTCCCAGGTTGGTCCTTTCCCAAGAGGTCCTGGTCCGGCTCCCCCAATGTTGGCAGGTGGTGGTGGGGGTTTCAGACCTTTTTTTGGACAACCTCCACCTAGAGTTGGTCCCCATGCACATCACGCCCCTCCTCCTAACCATGCCCCCATCCGTCATAACACCACTCACCTCCACCCCCAGCACCGCAGAATGCTTACCCAGAGGATGCAGAACAGAAGGTGTTTTTGCAGTACATATTTCAAATGACTTGTTAATGTTTTTGTTAACTGCTTTAGTCTTTTATTATGCAGTGGAAAAAGAAAGTTGTTTAATTTGGTGTGGTCTTTGCCTGATATTGGCTTTCAGCGATCGCAGTGGTGGTAGAGGAGGAGGGGACAGGAGAATTAGGGATCCCTACAGTAATCTGATGACTCAGAAGGAGAAGGACTGGGTGGCCCGCATTCAAATGATGCAGCTCCAGAGCACTGATCCTTATCTGGATGACTACTACTACCAGGTACTCATACACATTGACTCACACCCATTCTTTGTAGTACACAACACTGCTGTACTAACTGCATGTTCAGTGCGTTTTTGTCTTACTAATGAAATCATAGGCACTGAAAGCATTGTTACCTTATGACCTCATATTCAGTGTTCAAAGGGATTATGTTAACCATTCACACTAACAGGGATTTTTAATTTGAACACACAGAATTATTATGAGAAAATGGAGAAGCGTCAGGAACGGGACAGGGACAGCAGCAGGAAAGAGCACACCACCAAACTCATCACACCTCAGGTAGCCAAGCTCGAGCACACCTATCGGCCAGGTAAGTGCTGCCAATACTTCATATAAATCTAGAAACATAATGGTAGAAAACTTTTTGCTTGAAATTTACTGACATGTAACAGTATCTCAAAGGGATAACTCCGAATGTGTGTGTGTGTGCTACTAAAGTGTATATTTATAGAAGTGATATTTGAAAGCGTAGTTATATCAATATCTAATAAGCAATAAAGAAATTATCCACATGTGTAAATGTTTGTATCTGTGTCTCTTGCAGTCCAGTTTGCTGGTTCTCTGGGTAAACTCACCGTCTCCAGTGTGAACAACCCCAGGAAGATGATAGATGCTGTGGTGACTACTCGCACTGATGATGAGGTTAACTGACACATTTCTCCCTCTGCAATAGTGTGTATATGCTGGGCAGATCATAAGTTTGCTGTGCACAATTATCTTTTCTGTGAACTTTATGTGCCAAGTGTTGATTTTGATGTGCTTGCACAGGAGAAGAGAGAGAAACAGGTGTGGAACAAGAGACGACAGATACTTTACACTGTGGAAAAGGTGAGAAGTTGTGTACATTAAACCATATGTACCCAACACTGGTCCTGGAGTACCCCCAGCCCTGCATGTGTTTTTTTTTTTTTTTTTTTTTTTTAATTTAAAACACCTCATCTGACTAATCAGTTAATTAGCAAGGTCTTCCTGAGTGCGAGTGTTTAAAGAAGGAAAACACTACAGGGGCAGAGTTGGGACATGTTTATTATACTACAAGTTAAATCTGTTCTTATTTTTGAGTGTATACAGTATGGAGAATGCTTTTTCATTTTCTTCTGGTTTTATTTAAGTAATGCATATATGATGTGCAGATGTACAGTCTGCTGCTGGAGGTGCAAGACTTTGAGAAAAAGTTCCTGCAGACACCTGAGGAGCAGAGAGAAGCTTTGCTAGAGCAGCACAAGACCCACACACTGCAGCTCTACAACTCGCTCCGAGAGAAAGAGTGGGATGACAGGTATGAAGAGTGAGTGCAAGAGAAGATGAGAGAATTAAAAAAGGATGAATTTGTGTGAAACTGAACTGAATATGCAGCCATAGTTTAGCTACACCATGTCTGTGGGGAGTGTTGTCTACTAACCTAATATTACATAATATTTTTCATTGTTTCATATGATCCTTTAGTGTAATTAGCTGTCTGTGAGTAGGGATAAGTTCAGGGATCGAAGCATTTAGAAAATCATATTACTTTTATTCTCTCCTTCCTACGTGTCTGTGCACAGAGTGAGCGATGAACAGTGTTTGATGATCATGTCCGTGCGTAAGGGGAAACGCCTCATCTCTAGGCTTTTGCCCTTCCTGCTTCCACCGCAAGCTGCGGCTGTTGTCATGGGAATTGCCCGCAACCTTCCAGCCCTGGCCAAGAAGGACAAGCAAGACCAGGTACAAATCGTATTAGGCCATTTTAAATGATATTCGCCAAGTATTGTCTTTTGATTTGTTGTGTAACTGTTACAACTGTCTTGGCACTTTTTTTTTTTTTGTTTTGTTTTGTTTTGTTTATCCCAGATAGTGTCAATCTCTTGACATGTTCAGTGTTCTCTTTCTTTATTTTGTTCATGGTTAATGTAGCTAATAAAGAAGCATCATTTTTTTAACATTAGCCTTGTAGTTTCAGTGTAAAACTAAAGTAGGCTTTAATCCAAACATGATTGAAGTTTTTGAATAAGATACAGTGCTTCACAGTATACGTAGTTCACCGTATAGGTAATTCATTTACTGGCAAAGAATTTCAGTCTGCCCTGCTCTTGTTTTGAAGCCATACTGTTTTT
>JBBPCZ010000089.1:6001637-6024803 GCA_037974445.1 Brycinus macrolepidotus
TATATTCTATAGAATTTTGTGCATATATATATCTATATATATATATATATATATATGCACAAAATTCTATATTTATATAGAATTTTGTATATAAATACACATTGTACACATTGGATATGTGTGTATATATGTACATAGTGGATATGTATATGTATGAATACCGTGGATATATATACAGGTACACATTGGAGTATCCTCAGTTGCTTGGTAGCAGCAGACATTGATATAAACATTAATAGGGCACCAGAAAAATTGCACATTGCACACAGTAATAATTTACCCAAAAAATTGCACATGTTGCACCAGAAATATTGTACACAAGAGAAATATTGCACAAAAGATGAACTATGTCACTTGTCAGTCCTTGGTGTTTGGATGTGTGTGTTTGCTTATGTGTGTGTGGTCAATTACGAGGTGTTGGTTGTAAAGTCTGACAGCAGCTGGAAGGAAACACCTGCGGAATCTCCCCTTCCCACACCGTGGGTGCAGCAGCCTGCCACTGAAGGAGCTGATCAGTGCTGTCAGAGTCTCCTGCATGGGGTGGGAGATGTTGTCCAACAAGGATGACAGCTGAGCCACCATTATCCTGTCATTCACAACCTCCACTGGGTCCAGCGGGCATCAGCTTGTTCAGTTTCTTTCTGTCCCTAGCGCAGATGCTGCTGCCCCAGCAGACCACACTATAAAAGATGGCTGATGCCACTACTGAGTCTCTGCAGTAGGTAGAGCCTTCTCTGCCTTTTTTGTAGAGAGCATTCATGTTATGAATCCAGTCCAGTTTATTGTTCAGATGAAGACCAAGGTACTTGTACCCATCCACAGCCTCTATGTCCATACCCTGTATGTTCAGTGGTTGCAGTGGCAGGTGTTTGTGCCTGCAGAAATCTACCACCAGCTCCTCGGATCTTTCAGTGTTCATCTGGAGGTAGTTCTGCTGGCACCAGTCCACAAAGTCCCGGGTCAGTGATGAGGCCGACTACTGCAGAGTCACCAGAGAACTTCTGCAAGAAGCATTTTGTGGAGTAGGAGAAGTCTGCAGTGTAGGCGGTGAAGAGAAACAGAGCCAGAACTGTTCCTTGTGGGGCCCCTGGACTGCAGACGACACTGTTTGACACACAGCCCTGAGTTCTCACATACTGTGGTCGGTTAGTGAGGTAGTTCAGAATCCATATGGGGATGTGATGGTCCAATCCTGTGTACTCCACCTTGTCCCTCAGGATTGTGGGTAGGATTGTGTTGAAGGCACTGGAGAAATCAAAGAGCATGATTCTCACAGTGCTCCCAGTGGTCTCCAGGTGAGCAGGGAAAGATGTAGCATCATCGACCCCAGTGCCAGGCAAACTGAAGTGGGTCCAGCAATGAGCTCACCAGAGGTCGAAGCTGAGCAAGAACCGACTGCTTCATGGTTTTCATCAGATGGGATGTCAAAGCTACCTGCCTGTAGCTGTTGAGGTCCTTGGGATGTGGGGTCTTCGGCACTGGTACCACACAAGAGGTTTTCCAAACCTGTGGTGCTCTCCCCAGCTTCAGGCTCATGTTGAAGACGTGCTCCATTACCCCACACAGTTGATCCGCACAGGACCTGACAACCCTTGAGTTGATCCCATCTGGACTCGCCACCTTCCTAGCATTGATCCTCCTCAGATCCCTCCTAACCTGGATGGTAGACAGGCTGGAACTGGGAGATAGTGTGCTTGAGGTCATGGTTGGGGGGGGGAGCAGTGAGCAGAGAATGCAGATGAGGTGTGAAGTGTAGAGGAGGTGTGAAGTGTCTGAAGTGAAACAGAGGTGGGGGTATCTGCAGCAGATGTTGGAGGCTGCATCAGGAAGGGTAGTATGGGGAAGAGACAGGGACAGATGATGAATCAAACGTATTGAAGAAGTGGTTCAGTTCATTTGCCCACCTCACGTCCCCCACCGGCAGAGAGTTCTCTTCTTTGTGTCCAGACTCTGCCTGTAGCCGTCTTTCCCATCCCTGATCAGTCTTTTCAGTTCTCTCTGCACCCTTTTAAGCTCCTCCTTGTTTCCTGACATGAAGGCCCTCCTCTTCTGCTAGAGAATGGCCTTGATTTAAGCAGTAATCCAGGGTTTGTTATTTGCAAAGCACTACACAGTTGAGTCAAAACAGTCCTTTAGAGCCTCCTCGGTCCCATCCGACCATCTCTGAACTGTGAGGGTGACTGCTGGCTCCCTGCGTACTAAAGGTTCATAACAGGGAAAAGGTGCACCAGGTTGTGATCAGATCTTCCAAGGGGAGGAAGAGGTGATGAATTGTATGTCTCATTAGTGTTGGCATACAGTAAGTCCAGGTTTTTTTTGTCTCTAGTGGGGCATGTCACATACTGAGAGAAAGTGGGCAGTGTAGAGTCCAGGGAGGCATGATTGAAGTCACCTGAGATGATAAACAGGGCCTGAGGGTGCTGTGTTTGCAGCCTGCTGACAACAGAGTGGAGGGCATCACAGGCTGCATCCAGGTTAGCTAAGGTGATGCGCCTTCCCTCGGGAGGTAGTATGGTCTCATGCTAAAAGCTCAATGTTTCTACTGCATAGTTTTTCTTTCACAGTAATGTGCCCAGGGTTACACCATTTGTCATTCACAAACACTACCAGTCCCCCTCCTTTCCTCTTACTGCTCTCCCTTGTCCTGCCCGGCTGCCTCAGCTGGAAACTGTGGTACGAAGCGCTAACAGCTGATCCAGAGTGTAAATAATGGAGCCACACGCCAGATCTCCAAACACGGGCGAAAAAATAAAAATTAGACTACTGAAATAACCAGAATGAATGCGAAACAGTTGTGCATGATATCAGTCATTAGTAATGAGGAATTAAATAAAAAAAAAAATAAAAAGAATAAAAACAAGAAAAGAAAGAAGAAGCTCAGCAAAGAGCTGAGCTGCTGGAACAGGCTGCCACTTGCGGGGGGCGCCGGATGCAGGGGGAGCATCCAAAAATTTAAAGATATAACTGATTATAGCTGATGAACAAGTCTACAGAATAATGAGCAGAAACTGATGAAAATATCCCCAATTATCAGCTTGAAAACCACCACTCTACTGTGAGTGCTGTTTTATTTTGTATCAGAGCTTGGAATTGCACTTCACTCAAGAAGCTCCAGCATTATTTACCGAGCTAATTACTAATTCTTCTCATCAGAATGCTTCACAGTGCGTGGGCATTGGAACAAGCGAATTTGCATCAACCCCGTCCACTGTAGCAAATGCATTTGCATACACCCACATAGCAATACTAAGCTTGAAATGTCCATCTTGTTCGTGAGGGGAGGGAGGGTAGATGGGGAAGCGAGAGACAGATGGGCTGAGTTATTGTCACCCCAAGTCAGACACTTCACTCTTGTGCCATCGGTCAGAACATGCTGTGTGGCAGCATGAGCTGTATAGAACAGAGAAGCCTGAAGCGTCTAAAGCAATTATAGGTGTGTGTGTGTGTATAAATGCAGTTATTTATTCCTGTGTGAGCACCAAACATCCTCATAATAATGGGAATACTGGAAAATCTGTAGAAATGAAAACATTTTGCTGGTCCTCCCAAGGAAACATGCTGTTTTCACCACAAATTCAACTTTTTTGGTTACAGGAGTAGGTTTGGATTATGTCGAGGAGTACGTGTAGTACTAGTGAGAAGCAGTATTACCGTGGAATGTCAGTGGAAGTCAGTGGAATATCCTCACAAATATAGTAATACCAAAATGTATGTGTATGACATGCATGTGTGTGTGTGACATGGTAAATAGTCCATTTGCATCCCATGAATACAATGTATTTGCACTCAAAATGGCTTCTGGCTCAGCAGATGGGCATTAGCCTTGAGCACAGAGTTAAGAATAGCAATGCCAACTCTTAGAAGACATAAGTAAGTCAGTTCATTTTGAGTCATGCATACATGTGTATGGTATAGATTCTGATAAAGGTGATCTTAGCGGCATGCTTTCCTTGTTATTTCTCTAGTGAACAATTTAATAAAACCTCTACTGAACCGGACTTGGCTAGCTGAAAGAAAGTCATTCAGAGTGTTTTGATGCAAAATGCTTTAACCAGAATCAGAATCGTTCAAAGGAAACCGACATTTAGAGTTTACTGCCTCTGAAAGCTACCAAATACAGAAAGTTATTTCATTAAGTGGTTGTGAGGACGCTGCCTGATGCTGAACACATTGTTTTAGATTAGGTTGAAGAGAATGCTTTGGATTAAAACATATTTATTAAAATCCATTCAAAGGATAGAGTGGTACAAGCAGTTGAAATGGAGATTAGTACCGAGAAAAAATGCATTATTAATTTTATATTGCTGGTTATTTTGGATAGTAAATAAATTGTCTGTTTTTGTGTAATAGACTTTACAACCCCTGGTTCCCACTGTCAGCACTGTAAAGAAATCTGTAAGTTTCTCTACAACTCACATCAAACCACTCTTGAATGAATGAATGAAACTGGTGGAGTTGCCCTCTGGCCTGCATTTATTTATCTTCTTCTTTGCTATAAGAGTTTGTTTGACTGGTCAATACATCATGAAACTCTTAAACAAGAGATCTGTGTAGGGGTATGGTCTGCAGGCTTTGGATGAAGACACCGATGTGAGGTCTTGAGCTTTGCAGAAGACTGTTAAATAATGGTCTTGGCTGCTGCTGTGGGTACCGTACCTTGATGAGACGGCTGAGCTGGGTGGGGAAGCGCTCTTCTTCCAGGTCCTTCATCATGGCCTTGCCCCGAAATAGGTCTATTGACATGCCAGGAGGCAGGAGACCCTGATGCTGCTGCCATTTCAGAGACTGAGAGAAGGAAGGATGGGAGAACAGGACCGTGGGAAGAAGAAGTTGTGGGAAGCAGAAGAAAGGAGAGGGTGGAAAGAATAAAGGATCAGGAATGGGTCTACAAGACAGGACACTCTAAACAGCCATTTATTAGAGCACAGGGTAAGGGTGTGGGCTGGTACAGATGGGAAAGGAAAGCACGAACTAGGTGAAGAAAACGAAAGGTTTCTGTTATTAAGAATTTATTTTGGTTATACCAGTAGGAGTAGATGGTCTAGATTTACTTACCAACACTGCTAACGATCCAAACTGTCTGAGCGCCTTGGTTTCTTGTAGCCTGTAGAGGGCGCCCTCACATATACGACCCTGTGCAGGGAAGAGAAGCCTCAGGGAATCAAGACTAAAAGACTAAAACTGTGCCTGAAAGCTACATATGAGGCATAGCTAAATCTGAACATATATTTTAGACTGTAAGTACTAATCAGTGATGTTTTGTCTTTGATCTCAGAGTGGATCTGTAGACAGCTGATAAGATTAGCACCCTAGTTTCGGAATATGTGTACATAAAATCTCTTGTGATTCAGAGGACAGGAATGACATCCAAACTCAAATAGTAGCACAGATTGTAGATGCATTTTGAGTACTTCAAGCAAATACTGAAAATGATCCATGTTAATATGCCATATTCTTTCGTGCGGCTAAAGAGAAACTTGTTTTTCTTTCAAGCCAAAATGAAGTGTTATGCAAAAAACAGAGGTAGTCCTCCACATAAAAAAGTCTAAAACATCAAACAGCATCCAATGACTTGAAAATATTATTAAACTTGTGGGGCATCTTCATTTATTTCAATCATTTGGTCATTCAATAGCTATTCATCCATCTGCTGTTTCCATCTGCAATGGACTGTCCCAAGTTTTTGATACCATTGGGCCCCCCCTCAGGTCCCTGCCAGACAGAGGCCTCCGGGCACTGGTCAGGAATTCATTCCTGCTCTTAAAAGTTGCTAATGATTTAAATTGTGGTTTGATTGCATGTTTAGAAACAACATCTAACAACAAAGGCAGAATCTGAGAAAGCACCATGGAGCTGTAACTTTTATTCTTGGTTCCTTTTGCCACTTTTAATACAGCCAAAACCACAAGAGTGCATTGTTCTAATTGAGGACTTTTTATGCCACCAGGAGGCCTGTGTGAAGAGACTACCTTCTTTGGTAAATGAAACTGACAAATTAATTACATTTCTAAGGTCTCATCTCTGTTTAATGCTCAGATGATAAAGGAGTGTGATGAACAAACCTGTCCGAGCAGAGCCATGAGGCGAGAGGGCGGGACTACGCTGACCTCTGCAGTCAGAGCCTGAGCGATGGCCTGCCTGCGTTTCTCTTTATTGGTGCCCTCTGGATAAGCCTGGAGAACAACAGAGTTGAAGATAAGGAACAGCATGCTGGGATAATTCTTCTACTTACTAGTTTGAAGTATAGAGACATTAAAACATAAAAAAAAAAAAACTTAAGCCTTTTTAACACCACTGTTGCAACTGTGCAACCCCCCAGTGTCCTGCTTTTGCTTCTATTTTAAATGACAGGAGCTTAATGAGGATTTATGTGGTCTTGGGATGGTTTACCCAGTTACTGCTGAGAGATCGCTGTTGGTTTGTTTAAGTATTAATGATTTCCTCACTGAACTGCTCTGGTTTTACTTAGGAATCTGAAAGCAGAAAAGGCTAGAAAAGCCATACAAGGTGGAGACCTGCCATTTAAACATAACTTGATCTACTAATGTTCAAGCAGTTCAAGGCACTTGCCTCGTTTGAGTCAAAATGTGGACTCATGAGAAGAGTTTCCAGCTTAGAGTAGCGCTCAGGCTGGGTGTGCTTCAGCATGATCATGGGGTCTGTTTGGGTCAGCAAACATCGGGCCGCTCCCAACTCTCTCAACTCGATCAGCTCCAGTACCACCTGGAGCCCCAACAAGAGCAACAACATGGAAAACTTGTAAAGCTGTTTGTTAAAAAAAAATCACATCTGACAGCAGAAACACATTAACCTTAAATGATCCACACTTCATGCCTCATCACTCCTATAGCTTAACAATGACTCGGTAAGTTTGCATTGCTGAATGTAACTACATGGAAAAAGCAACGCAAGGGGTTAATATAATCTAGCTGCTGTTCATAAACAAAAACTATTAAATCTGACTGACAGATGGGTCAGGCAATAACACAATCAGATCACTCTAGGCCCACACCTTAGACAGTAGTTTCGCAGAAGTTACAGAATAGCTCAGGGTTGTGACTGGGCAACAAGCCTTAAAATTAATATTTAGCCTGGTCAGAGGCATTGTTAGGATCTTGAAACATTTAGGGCTGTAGTTTCATTTCGTTGATAGGACTGTGGGGTTTGGTTCGTTAACATTTGCCATGTCTCAATGAAAACTTGTGACAATGATTGACAAATGATTACTATTAGATCTGGGGCTACTGATTATTTTTTTTAGATCAGGAGCTATTCATAAAACATATGAGGCTGTAGTCCTGGATATCCACACCTAATGACGCCCTCTGTTCCATAGACAAAATACCATGTTACAATTACATTGTTACGGATTACGACTGAAACATGCCTGCCCATGCATTACAACCCATTAATAAATTAATAGCAATTACAAAGGGCCAAGCACCACACACACAAACACAGACACACACATGGCTGTCTGGGGTCTCTCACCTGCTCGTAGAGATCAATGAGCAGTTTATCAGGGAGTTTGAGGTACTGAATGGCCAGCAGGACCACGTCCCACTGGCCGTTGGTGATGTCCGCGACAAAGCTCTCGATGCTGTCCACAGTGTGCAGGGACACGGTGGTCTCCTCCTGCAGGGCTGCCAGTGTGCGGTGCAGATTGTTCTCCTTCAGGTACTGCATGATCAGGCGGATCACACTGCCATGGGGGACAGGCGGCGGAGTGACAGACAGCCCCAGGAAACAGCATGTACATATTTAACCACAAATACTGCCCCACACACACCAGCTTTACTAGGGAACCAATACAGGGCTGTGCGAGGTGAACATTGTAGTGTAATAAGCCTCTATCTGACTAGTGACGTCATTAGCTATTGGTATTAATTACGGAAACATCTGCAATAATAATTAAACAACGACAATTTTATATATATATATATATATATATATATTGAGACGCTTATAGTTCAAGAAAAAAAAAGAAAAAGAAATTCCCTCAAATGCCAAAGAAGCCAAAGAAAAGTATGGAGACACTTTTACGCGCAACTTTTAAGATTCGTATTAATGATCCTCCAGCAATAAAAGCAGCACAAACACTGGCATGAATAAAAAAAGACTTTCAGATACGATCTCTATGTGTTTATTATTATATGTGGTGTGTATAAAACACGCGTGTCCCGCTCTGCGTGTTTACTCACTCTGCTGTTTCCACGTCCAGCTCCATGTCTGTCCGAGCTCCTCTCGCTCCGGCCGGCCGAGCTCTACTGCGCGCGCTTCTCCCAGACTAGCCTCGTGTCGATCCTGCGCCACGTGCACGCGCCGTGCCCGCGACCGCCCCGTCCACGTGCTGAAATCCCATCACTCTCAGAGAGCTGGTGCAGTTTTGGGGAGGGCGGCGTGCGCGTGTGACGCACGCGACGAGGGGGCAAAACAAATAAATAAACAAACAAAAAAACTTGCCACGTTGCAAACAGGTGTGCGGTGCAGGAATGTGATTCAAAACAAGAAACCGCTTGATATTCGTGCACGGCCATATTCATGTGTGTGTGTGTGTGTAAGTGTGTGTGTATGTGTGTTTTTGAGTGTGTGTATGCGTGCACGCGCGCGCGTGTGTGTGAGAATGTGTGTGTGCGTTTACGCGCGCGTGTGTGTGAGTGAGCGAGTGTGTGCGTGTGTGTGTGCGCACGTGTGTGTGAGGGAGTGCGTGTGTGTGTGTGAATGTGAATGTGTGAATGTGTGTTTGTGTGTGTGAGTGTGTGTATGTGTGTGTGTGTGTAATCCGTGTGATGCTAAAGGCCAATTCACTGCAGAGCTTTTAGTGGTTATAACAGCAGTTTCACCTCACAGACTCCCTCGTGAGCATTAACTGCTTAAAGTGGGTGTGTTAGAGCAGAGCGTTCATTGTTTTCGAGGGGAAACACAAAAGGCGAGCGTGCTGGACCTCTCTCCACGTCCACATTTGCATGGAAGAGACGAGCAGCAGAATTATTAACTCTCTTTCAGCCAATCAGCGTGGTCCAGCTGCGTGTGGCCGAGTCGCTGTCCAGGTGCTGAAACGCGCCACTTCATGTTTCCACGACGCGTCATTGGACGGGAGCGGAAGGCGTGGGCGCAAACACGCGCTTCCACCACATGGCGGACCTCCATACATGGGCCGAGGGGGTGGGCTGCCTCTATTGTAATGCAACGTTCGCCAGCAACGCGACCCGTAGCTTCAAGCAGCCCGTGCAGCACGTGCTTTTTGGCGCGGGGGTGGGGGGCGAGGGGGGGGGGGGCGTCTTAGACGCTCCCCCGTGGTCGTCCAAGTGTCGCAAGTGAGCTCGAGCCAAAGCTCCAGTGACTTTGCAAAGCAAGTGAATTAGAAAGCGTGGGCAGGGAGCGCTGCTCTCTGTTTATTATTGCTGCTATCTGTTCTTAATTTACTCTCCTCTGGTTCTCACACTGTCCTGAAACTTCAGTGTTTCCTCATATTGTTTGGATAAAAGCGTCTGCCAAATGAATGTAATGTAATGTATTAATCCATAGTCTTAGCAAACACTACGTCACACCATTCAACATTTATTTACACATAGGCCTACTGTTGTTTTATTTTTTTTACATTAGTCACCTCTTTTTCTGCATCCGGTACTGCAAAATGAAACTTTAAGTCAATTCAGGGTGCACTCATTCCTCATTCCACACACAACACACTCAGCTACAACACACACACGCAGCTTGTTTAATCTCCAACGAAAAACAGTGGCAACATTCAGCAGTCTCTAAATATTAAAGCAATGGGGCAGAGCTTCCCAGCACTGCTTGTGGATATGTATGTGGGAATGTATTTTACATGTTCTGATATTCCCTCCATGATAATGTTCTGTGTTACGGTGAACTAGTCATAGTGTTGTCTAATTGTTCTCTATGTACCAGTCTGCATGAACGCTCAAACCTTTGCTACTGGAAGCTAGACGCATAGATTTGTTTTGTTTGTGTAGCTGTGGGTGCACATTAGAATATGAGATGTACATTAAGAAACACAGGGGTGTGGGGAAAACTCTACAAATACACTAATCGGATGTATTTAGAAAAACAGTAATTGTAATTTTAAAAGTATTTTAATTGTATAATACAGTATGAGTACCGTAAGTACACAGTAACCTACTGGAGAAATTGCTACTAGTTAAGTATTCCTATGGCTGAATGCAATAAAATCCTTACTGCAATGCTCCAACATGCCCTTCCCAGAAGAACAGAGGACAGACACACATATTAATGCCTTTGATTACAGAAGAAATGTTGGTTCATTAGGTTTTTACAAACTTGGATAAAAAAAACAATGCTAATCATTATGTTTGTATCATTTATATATTATTTTGGCTCTTTTAGCATTTATGATTGCTCTGACTGCTCTAGATTACCTAGGTACCAATATTCTCTTGCATGTATAATACATGCATCTCAGTCTTTGGTCACATCAGTGGTAAAGACATTAGGTTCTTTTGCTGCAACTGAGAAGGGCAGACTTCACTGGTCTCATCATGGCACTGATCTAAGTTGCTGCTACAGGGACATGTTTTGCTCTTCTGTCCCCCTGCCAGTAGAAGGGGGTAGAATTTGTGGCTGGCTGTTCCCTTGAAGAGGTATCCTAACCCAGGGGGCTCAGAAAGTGAGGCTGGACAAGGCAGGATCTCATTCTTTGTTTAGGTAAGACAATGAGCTGTGATTGCATCCCTCTCACCTGGACCTAGTACTCTTTCAGATGGCTGAAACCTCTTGACCATTTGAATGTTTTCGGGCATGTATCGTGAGCAAGAAGTGATGGTGTTATCAAAAGCATGTGGGGATTGAACATTAGAGAACTACATGTGTTTCACTCCCTCCTGTGCTTTAAAGTAATCTTTCATTGTAGAACATTCCTCAAACTGTGTATCAGGCTTTTTCCATCCAGCCCGTTTGGATGGAAGGACCGAGGTAGACACGTGGTCATTTGGAAGCTGGTAGTCTGTCTGTGCTGTGGAAATATTGGTGGTGAATACTGAAGTGTTGGTTTCTGTGAACTGGGTGGTTGCACCTTCTGAGCACTGAACCTAACCTGGCTCTCCTCAGACATCTGCTTAGACTTATACATGTGTAGAATCCTTGCAGAATAAAGTAAAGTGGCCCCTTAGAGTCATGCGTGAACACACCACAGCACACAACAATGTGAACAGTGTGATTCTTTCTCTGTATTTAACCCATTCACCAAGTGAAGTCATAGGTAGCCACCGATGTGGCGCCCGGGGAGCAGTGTTTGGGGACGATACCTTGCTCAAGGGTACCTCAGTGGTGCGACTAGCAGTCCTGGAATTTAAAACCACAACCTTCCAACTGCAGGGGCAACTCCCTAACCACCAGGTTTGTCTGAACTGAGTGGGATGGTGAACATAGCTCAGCTTGTAGCTGGTGTTGTCCTCAAAAGGCAGGGATTCTGCCAGCTGTGGAAAGACTTTAAAGGTCTTTTAGACAGTGGTGGCCATCAACATTGAGCAGTAGTCATCCTGGGTAGTGGTGGTAGCTTCACTCCTATCCAGAGTGACTTTTAGAATGCCAATCATCTTGAAGGCCTGCTGTTTAGGAGTGTCCCATGCTTTGTATTCTGCTGAAGTGCAGATGTTATTTAATTAAGGCATAAAAGCATTTAATAGCATTATAATAATCACAACAGATACTGCTTAATCATGGCCTCATTGACTTATGATTGCTATGTCACCTGAGGAAAATCATAAGGGTTGTTCCACTACTGTATTAGTCAAAGTGATGTTTAATAGATGACCTCTTGGAAAGGCTAACAGATCCAGTCAACATAAATTTAGACCTCAACGAGGAGAACTTCCCCAGGAATCATTGCCTCAGGTGTTTTTCTTTACAAACCCAAAAACAAATGGCAGACAAAGCTGTTTTTTGTCTCCTCTGTATCAGGCAGCTGTGTGTCAAAAATATTTACTTAAATTGTAACTCAAATTTTTGAGAAAATAAGTCATTATTCAGAGATACTAAGGCATTAAGTAGTCTACTAAGTAATTCTAAATAGAAAATTAAGTAATTATTTTGAGATACAAAGTCAAAACTTTGAGGAACCTTGTTCTCAGCATTGCCACGTGTGTAATGTAGGTGCTACACACGTTAAAGTCATGAGGTGAAGCCAGCAAGGGTATGTTATTGGATCAAAACTGTTGGAAATTTGTACAAAATATTGAAAGGAATGAAAATGTGCATTCTTACCTCATTTCCCTAATGTTTTTACAATACGTCTATGCTCAAACGCACCCAGTAAACCTGCCAGTTAAACAGGTTGAACCAGACCCAAACCACAAGAAGATGGGACATCATACCACCATAAGGATGTGGAACTATAGGATCACAGGATGTGGAACGCAGTCTGATCTCGAATACAGTTATATCCTAGGGAAGAACTTTTGAATGTTCAGTCCCGGGGACTAGTTTGTAGAGCTGTGTGAGATTCAGCTCTAAGGAGAGCTTCTTGTTGAGCTTGTAGCCTAGCTAGCAACTCGTTAGCCTTTTTACCTGTTGCTAGTATATGTGTATTTTTAACATTTTCATTACATTGTATGTATTGTTACTAAACGTACTTAAAATATAATCAGAATCAGAATCAGAAAACTTTATTGATCACAGCACAAATTGCTTATGCTACGATTGCACAGACACATGGAGACAAAGACACAAACGATTTAAAAGATATGTCAGAGTAAAACTCAAAACTCTCAAGAAATACTCTAAAAATGCTTAGTACTAAATATAATATGCTACGTACACAAAGTTCTGTTGTCAGTTAGAGAGGCGGAAATAAATACTATAGACAAAATTACTGCTCAAGTAGTTTACTAGTCTTAAATGGATTAAAAGCATGCTGGACTGATACAGCCTAACGTTCTACTGCCCCTTAGGGCAGCTGGTGGCTTAGCGGTTAGGGAGTTGCCCTTGCGATCAGAAGGTTGTGGGTTTGAATCCCAGGACTGCTGGTTGCACCACTAAGGTACCCTTGAGCAAGGTACTGTCCCCACACACACTGCTCCCTGGGCTCCCCCTGCTTCACTGAAATATATATACACCAAACAGTGCTAAAATAGATAAGGCTAGAATAATAACATGAATAGCTTTAACTAAATGCCCTCTCCACCCAGTCACAGGACCAAAATGCAACAAACTGACCACAAGCGCACAAAATTTCTCCGTCACGAATTATTGCATTTTGCTACCACCTTGTGGCCAAAAGCTGAATTCCACCGTTTTCCTGTTTTATTAGAGGGGAGTTAAATCTCCATATGACCTATATGACCTCTGCTTTTACATCCTTAGACCAAGGTTCTGTGCTCTTAGTCACACTAAGAGAGTCAGTCAGTGAAGTCTGGAGATCTACCTTAGTAGGTAAGTCACGTAGTCAAGACCATTACTATTTTTAAGACCAGTTTCTCACATTAATGCTGCAAATATCCAAACTTGAATGCTGGTAATAAAACCATAAATGATGGTTTCTGTATCCTTACCATCTAACTTGGAATGCCAGCAACACAACATGAAATCTTTTAATATTTAGTTTCTGGTGAAAAGTTGAATTCCAATCAGTTTTAAAGGCTATTCTTTAGCGCCACAGTACATTTTGTTTTTCTTTCTCACGGTAGGACATCCATGATTGACAACCAGGAAAAGTCCCCCCCTTCTTCTTCTCACCCCCCCCCCCCCCCAAAAAAAAGCAAAACAACTTGGTATTCAGCACAGTTTTGTTGTTTTATTTGTGATGCACAAGGAGCGAGTTTCACTTCTGGCTGGACTCGGATTTGGATGTGGAGGCTCTCAGGGAAGACAGGCGACGTCTCTTGGCGATCTTCTCCTGGCGCTTCTCTTTGGCCTCCTGTTCAACAAAGGTGAGGTTTGTTTTTAAGACAAATATATCCTAAAGCACTAATGGGGCTACCATTTAGCAAACACTAGCGAAGCATGAGGGCTTGAATGGGCACCAAAATGCATTTCAGACAAAATTTAACATTTGCTCATCTTAGTTTATGGGGGCCTGAGTGGAAAAGAGTTTAGTGATTTCTTTGCTCAAATCTACTAAACCTGGTAATCAAAAGATGTTAAATCATTTGTGTATGAACAGGGAAATCACCAAACCGTTTCGAACTCTGTTCTTCCAGA
The DNA here is from genome assembly GCA_037974445.1 of Brycinus macrolepidotus. Classification (NCBI taxonomy): domain Eukaryota; kingdom Metazoa; phylum Chordata; class Actinopteri; order Characiformes; family Alestidae; genus Brycinus; species Brycinus macrolepidotus. The sequence goes on from JBBPCZ010000089.1 coordinate 6,015,819, forward strand.
ACTCTGAAATATCTATTCTTGACCAGCAGCTCATAAGAAAGCTAAAGACCAAGAGATTTCGCACCTTCATCCTCTTGGCCAGCAGCTTGGCGTACTCTGCGGCCTCTTCCTTGTTCTTTTGGGTGCGCTGCCTCTTGAGAGCAATGCGTCGGCGTTTGTGCTGCAGCACGCGGGGAGTCACCAGACGCTGAATTTTGGGGGCCTTGGTCCTGGGCTTCTTACCTAACCAAGAGAACAGCAATATACAGCAGCATTCAATTATGCTTGTTTATAAAATGCTCAAACACCAGAGAGGCCCACCAAACGGACCTCCAACAAGGTAGATAACATTTCATATATCACAGAGTATGCCGTTTCTCATTCAACAGTACAATAAAGCTGGTAGAAAACATTTGACAGAGCAATGCAGTACAACCAGCCACAAGGTCAGGTCGTTATCCGGTTAGCAGCTCCACTGTTGCTGTGGCACCACACTGTCCCCCCTTTGAAGCTACTGCCCAGCCAAAAAGAGTCTACTGGTGTGCCTGAGGTACAAAGCTACCATGCTGCTGTATTGTACTATGAGGGAAAAACCTACCTAAAACAAGCTACTCCAAGGAGTAACTAGAAAGCTTTACATTACCTTTTAGTAAGTCTTGACAATCTTAATTTAAATGTCCCTTCTTGATGAATTGTTTTCTTTCAAACAATTTTGGAGTTTTTGAAAATTAAAATAAATTAATTTCACTGTCTACTATTGGTGATTAACAACAGACATCACTGCTTTAAACTAACTCACAGGCTACTTCTGCTCCAAAGTTCCTTCCGTAAGAAAGTAGCTGAGCTTCTTAATCAGTTTAACTCAGACGTTCCTCTTGAACATGCCAGTTTTCCAACTAAGCCAACCTTAATCGGTCATCACGCAATGCCACAAACTAATCAGTCTTCTAGATAAGGAGATAATGTCTTGGCCAAAGCAGCCTCACCTTCTTTAGTGAGGGGTCTCCGGACCACATACTGCCTGACATCATCTTCCTTGGACAGGTTGAAGAGCTTGCGGATCTTGCTGGCTCTCTTGGGGCCGAGGCGGCGAGGGACAGTGCTATCGGTTAGCCCAGGAATGTCTTTCTCACCTGGATAGAGAATTAAAAGCTTTGAGGAACAAAGCAACGAGGTATTCTAAACATTAGCCCTGACATTCTGAAAACACTTAAAATTTAATTAGCACTTGGAAATCTAATTTACAAAAAACCTTGATGTTAATATTGCATTGCTAAATTGGACTTATCTTACTGGATAGATCATATTAACTTTATCTTGACTGTAGTTCAGAGAATGGGAGAGCATACAGTACAACCAGCCACAGAGTGAAAAGTCAGGTTGTTATCCGGTTAGCAGCTCCACTGTTGCTATGGCACCACACTGTCCCCCCTTTGAGGCTACAGACAAGACAGAAAGGGTCTACTGGTGTGCCTGCACGCTAGCTCCTACTGCTAAAACGTTCGCACTAAACAACTCAAATGTTCCCACAGACATCTCCATCAAAAGCTTCAAAGTTGTATAGCAGTATTAGTGCTTGTTACAGATGCCAAACATTTCTAGGTAATCCTGAAACCACTTCAAACAAATGCAGATGTTTTCTAAGAATAATAGATTAAAGAAACGCATACCCTATTTTTTCTTCTTTTGCACCTGACAAAAACTAATTCCATTCATTTTCTATTACACATCCCCACAAGATGTGGGACAATTCTGACAATCTCCATCCCTAATCCCATCTAAAACAATACAGCAAATCTGCATTCTCAGCTCAAAAATGAGAGCCTTTCTACTTACCTTTCCTGACAATAACCAAGTTGAGCACGCTGAGGTTGGCATCGACGATGCAGCCACGAACTGACTTGCGCTTACGCTCGCCAGTACGGCGGGGCCTGTAGCAGGAGTGACCCTTGCTGAGGAGCAGGCGCACTCTTCCATGGGTCAGGACACCCTGTTTCATGGGGAAGCCCTGCTTGTCATTGCCTCCACTGATGCGCACAACATAGCCCTGGAAATACATTTCAGAAACACTAGAAGTTAACAAAATCTCAATAAAGAATGAAATATTACAAAAACTGAGCAGATTATCTTTTCAAGTGCACTGTTGTCCAGAAATATCCATGCACCACTTCTACTGAATTCAGCTATTTTAAGGTGCACCTACTATTGACAACAGCTTGCATTATCCATAGAAAGGCACTGGCAATACAATGGGATGCTCACATAGTGCTTAATTATAGAAATATCTACTGGTCAGAATAATCACACTGTGACTGCAATTTGAATTGACAACAACGTAGGCTATACTTAAAAGGTGTTGCGATAAAACTGAACTCCTTTAAATTCTGAAATAAAATTTCAGCCCTAGCTGCACACAAGCATAAGGTCAACATTCCCGACGCCAAACATTTCCTGCACGAGTATAAAGCTCCCTAGCAGCAGAACAGTATAACTACTTTTTCTTAAGTGATGAAGCACCACTGCACATCTTAAGACATGAGCTGGAGTGGCGTTTCTGATCCAGAACTACTCATTCAACATCAGATCCTGTGGCTGAATGCAATCAAACCCTTGCAGCAATATTTTAACATCTAACGAAGGTTCTGAACTTCAGTCCTGGGGATGCCCTGTGGAGCTGCACCTCCACCCTTTCCCAAAACACCTGAACCAGCAAATCAACCAGTCCTTCATAGGCTGGAAAGTGTTTTTAGACAGTAGAAACCGCAGGGAAAGGGTTCCTCATGTTTAGAGTTCAGAACCACCAATACTGCAAATCCTTCTCAGAACAGTACAAGCAGTTTTTGCAGTAAACAGAAGGACAAACCACTTACTGAAACCCTTGACTTGATGCTGCATGAGCAGGTGTCCAAAAACTTTAACATGTACACTATATGCACAAAAGTACTGGGACACACCTCTTAATTATTGATTTCAGATGTCCCCTTACTTCTAGTGAAGGACAATCTTAATGCTTCATGCTACCATGACATTTTGCTACCACGACATTTTAGACAATGCTGTGCTTCCAACTTTGTGGACACAGTTTGGAAAAGGCCCTTTTCTATTCCAGCATGACTGTGCCCCAGCGCACAAAGCAAGGTCCATAAAGACATGGTAGCATGAGTTCAGTGTGGAAGAACTTGACTGGCCCGCACACTAGCCCTGACCTCAACCCCATCCAACACCTTTGGGATGAACTGGAATGGAGACTGTGAGCCAGGCCTTAACGTCCAACATCATCACCTGACCTCATAACTGCTCTGCAGAACGAATGGGCACAAATTCCCACAGAAACACTCAAATCTTGTGGAAAGCCTTCTAAGAAGAGTGGAAGCTGTTATAGCTGCAAAGGGGGGACCAACAACATTTTAAAGTCTGTGTTTGAATGCAGTGTCATTAAAGTTTCTGTTGGTGCAATTGTCAGGCGTCCCAATACTTCTGTCCATATAAATATCTGCATACTCACCTTCCACTCATCTCCTAGAGGGTCTGCAGGCACCTCTGTGGCCATGCGCTTCTCGTAGAAAGTCCTGAGCTTGCGCTCATCATCAACCTCAATAAGTTTCTGACAGCCAGTGGCAGGGAAGGAGATATTGAGCTATTGAAGGAGAATTAAGAGATGTACATTAGACACAATGATTTCTCTTGAACATACACAGCAAACTAAGTTAACTAAGGTTACTTCTAGTGATACAGCACTTCTCGGCTTTGTAATACACCTTCCAAACACTGGTATTCAAAGAACACTTAAATAAGCCTTAGCTGGTCAGGTATGCACGCAAGCAGAAAATTTACTCAAGTTTTAGACTATGCTAAGCTAGCCCTAGCTGAGAAAACTGCAACCCCACCTAGCAGCCGAAATTAGGGTCTAAATGCATCAGCTCCTCCAAAATAAAGGCTTTAATTCAGCGACCACCACTCCTCGTGCTCATTTCGTCGCTATTAATCACAGTTCATCACTAACACGTTTCTGTTCCAGTCTCCGCCATATTTGCCCGACTAGCCACTCTGAGGTTTCGGGTATGACAAATCAACGTTCATCCTCTTCACAGGTACCGTGTTTAATACTTTATAAAGACAAACTGAAATGTTTAAAGTGTATACACCACGTCCATATTGATATTTTCGTGCCGTTTGTGGATTAAAAGTGGTTAAAACATCACTAATTCGACTCCCACCTTCATTCTGGAGGACCGTCTCTACCGGAGTCCACCACGAAAAAGAGGCCGGACATCCGCCTCGTACTCTCACAAAGAGAGTTGAAGTATCGCGAGGACTCGAACCACGTTGTCATGAAGAAACTTTTCATGTTTTTTTTTATTTTTGTTGGATTAAAAAAAATCATGAATCAAAAATGTTATTTTTTCAATACATAATAGAAACAATATGAATTATATTTTACTCGACAAAATTAGGTATAGGCTGAAAACATAAAAATAATGTATCAAAAATGTATCAAAATAAAATTCTATTATTTTTTAAATGTATAATATAAACAATATGAATTATATTTTACTCGACAAAATTAGGTATAGGCTGAAAACAACTAAAAAATACATGTAAAATGTAATTAGCTAATAAGTAACTAATTCTGTAGTTTTTGCTTGAGAGCAACAACTGTCAAACATGGCTCAAGAATAAAGGCCTAATCTGTTTACAAAGGCTGTAATATAAAAAAAAGGATTTGTATGCGGCAGTGATGGCAAACTTAAAAGAACTTCGTGGATAAATGAATTACTGTATGTACTGTACAATAAAGTCGATATAAACGTGTAATTAAAATAAATATGGGGATGAAAAGTCAGGTTTTTCGGTTTTATTTACATTTTTTCCAAGGTTGTGATTGACGGTTGAGCTTTTCTGTATCTTTTCGTCTGTTGTGGTGCCTGTTGGGGAGTTTAATGGCATTGCTTTCAAATCCATAGACTTTAATATGGAGTGGACTGCGTCCACAAAGTTTGAAGCATGGCGTTGTTCAAAATGTCTGAAGCATTAAGATTGTCCTTCACTGGAAGTAAGGGGCCTAGCCCAAACCATGAAAAACAGGTGTGTCCCAATACTTTTGTCCATACAGTGTAAAAGCGAATAGGCGGCTGGCGAGGTCACGTGGGCGCGTGCCGCTTGTTGTGGCTCGCGCTTCAATTGGACTTAACGGGAACGGAGAGAGAAGCAGCGCGCGAGCAAGTTCTGGAGTAAACAGACCGCGCGGAGAGAGACGAGGCTTTATGTCACTGGGGCTTGAAACAAATAGCATGCAGAGCTGCTGGTGGTGGAGAAGAGAGGAGAAGATAGGAGAGCAGGGGAGAGGAGAAGATAAGAGAGGAGGGGAGAAGATAGGAGAGGGGAAGGAAAGAGAGGAGAGTAGAGAGGAGAGGAGTGGAGAAGAGAAGAGAAGAGCGTGTAGCTGAGCTCCGTAATTGAGTAGTTGTGTGGGTGAGGAATGAGTAGTCCGAGGTTTTGGGAGCAGCTTCAAGCCGGCAGCTCGGAGGTGGACTGGTGTGAAGGAAATTACCTCATCTTGCCCAGCATAGCTGAGTTCTACAACACGGTCAGTCCATTTTTTACACCTTTCTTCTCCATGTAACATTGGCTTGTCATGTTCAGGGTTGTCACTGTACCAGAATTTAGATTTTTAACAGACATCAAGTGTATTATCAATGCCTTATACCTAACTATACAATGGCAAAAAGGATTTCAGTTTGTTTACAGCTTAATTACAGTGTCTGTTCTTTAATTCTTTTTGGCAGTACAGAATTCTTCTTGAGCTTTTGAATCTTTGTGCTGCTCTGTTCGTGTTGGAGACTAAAAATGGCTTAACACTTAGAAGTCACTTTACACTTTGTCATAGTGAATTTTTAAATGTACCAGAGGGAAGTGGGCTTTATATTATAACATTATATTTATAACCTTATATTGAGGACAAAAATAATCATAAACAACATGAGTGGTGCCTTTTCTAGCCTATGGTACAATGTAAACAATGTTTTCCAACAATTTCCATTAACATTTAGTTAGGATTCCTCACCTTAAAATCACCTGAGCATGAGAGATACATGTCAGCTCACTCATATTGTTGTCCTAATGTCATTTATCATTTCAGATCAGCAATATCTTGTTTTTCATCTTGCCACCAATTTTGATTGGCTTATTCCGCCAATATGCAGCACATTATAATCGTGGAATTTATCTCATATGGACCCTTCTTGTTGTTGTTGGTAAGTAAGCTTTTTTTCTCCCTTTCCTTTTTTTTCTATAGTAAATAAGCCTCAAGGTTTTCAGCCTTTAAACATGTTGTTTTACAGATGCAACTGATCATTTTGGACCGTTTTGTCACCCCAATTATTACCTTATAAAGGGTATATATACTCACCCTACAGCATAGAGCTACTCTGTTGGCCTTTGGTGGTTATACATTGTATGTTGATGTTTGTAACTAGGAGTTTGATGGCAGTCATGAATTGAGGCTAGGCTAATAGGTCAGCAACGATACATTTTTATGAATAGTCAGCTTTTTTGCAGGCCAAATAAAATTTTATTTTTATTTATTCATTTACTTTGTATGGATTGTTTGAAAAATTACAAAAAAAACCCCACAAACCCGATGAGACTTCATCGTGAAGATGAATGAGATGAATCTAAATCTGAGGTATGCTCAGTGTGACAAAGCACAGAAATATGCATTGTGTGGGAACGCTAGGACCACATTCAAAGAATTGTATAAAACAATGGTTCCTAAACCAGTCTACATTTTTGCCCTGTCCCAGTTTACAGCCCAACTGCAGGTGTTCAGTAATAAGCAAGTAGTGTAACAAGTACAATTGTCCTTGGTGTGCAGGATTGAGGTATATTTGGAGCTTCTGGGAGCTTCTGGGAAATGAACCTTCTGGAGGCCCCTGGATACTGAATTGGGAAAAGTTGGCTTAGAGGGAAGCACAGGGTGTTTTCCATCTAAATCATGACAGAGCTGAAGAAATGTATTTCCTCTTTGCAGTCAGATAAAGGTTTAAAAGCCTCTGTAACAAATGTACAGTGGTGTAGAATTAATAGTACTGACAGATCGTTCTTTTTGACTACAGACCTGGGCTTATGCTCTGTTTCTGTAAAAGGCTACAGTACCTGCTGGATATAGTAGCCCTAAACACCTGTATTTAGGTATTTTCTGCAGGTTTGACTGTACAAATTTGTACAAATTTGACTGCACAAATTGGGTTCCTCTGTGCAAGAACCTCCACACTGCATTTGACTTTAGTAAGTCTGAGCTTCTTGAAAGCTTTTGGTGTTTCTTGAGCTCAAGAATGGAGTTAGTGCAGATAGCACAGTAACTGTTGGAGATGTTTTTCTCAGAGATACTGCAACCTTCTGTTTCTTTGACTGATAGCAAATGTGTTTCACAATGCATCTGTTTTTTCTGATAGTGACCCAAGTGTTGTACTGCAGTGTGAGTGAGTGTACTGGAATGTATGCGAGTGTGTACAGAACAGATGGGCGGTAACGATTGCATGAACAATGTAATTAGTTCCTTTGATAGGGTCAGGATCCACAAAGGGTGGTGACTTCAGTACTGTAGTCTGTTGCCTTATATCAGATGACAAGCACTAAACAGATTCTATGAGACCATCACTATGGTTATTCTTACCAACACACCAACAGTGTGCTATTGTCCCCTTTTTGTCTCCCTAACAGCTGATCCAGATTTGTCTGTTTAGTGTACAGTTAGTTTGTACCACTCCTATTGAAACGATTGCTCTCCTCAGCCATTACAAAAGAGGGCAAAACCTAAAGAGGGCGTCACCTCTGATTTCACCTAAGCTCCAATCTGTCTAGACTAACAAGGCTTTTGAAAAACACAGTTACCATGTTTGGCATAACATAACAAAAGTGGGCCGGGTGGGACTGAGTTTTTTTTTCCTTGATGGTCCTTAAATGTCTTGCTCCCTAAAATAACTTCTTTCTTGGTGATCTTCTGAAGCTGTTTTGTCTCATGAATGGCAACAAAACTACATGCATGTGTACATGTTTGGTATTTTTCTTGCATTTTTTTTACCCTCATTTGCTTCTAACATTCATTATAACAGAGTAACAGAATACCAGAGTACACACTTAGGCACATTTTAATGCACAATTACTGTTAATTTCTCATCGTAACATATTGGGGGGAACTATAACAGTGTTTATATACTGCATTATATTACAACTTTATATGGATTGTGGAGTATGGAATAATGGAATAATGCTACAAACCTGTTTATTCCACTCACCCCTCTTTCCCAACAACTGACAAATTTTAAAAGTTCACAAAAAAATGCTTTTTATTTTAATGAGTATTCATAGCCAGGAGAGTTCATCTGGATACGAAAGTATACGATTGTGTCACAAGTGTGACATTTTGTAAGCGCATCATGTTCAGCCATGTGCTGGATCACTAGCCCACCAAATTTTAATGTTTTGGCTCTTTCAAATGTATTTGTGATGTACTCAGATGTATTTGTCAAAGCCTTGGCATCAAGAGTAAACTTTTATTAATCATTATTAATCTAAATGGGGGACTGGATAGCTGTAGTTATTAATGTTGTCAAAATAATCGATTCTCAGATACTAATAGATACTAAAATTTAGTATCGAATTCGATATCAGTTAGCACTGGTATCGATACTTAATTGCCAGTTTTGCATCTGCCGGTTCACGGAAATCGCCGGCAGACTACAACAATTTTCAACAGTCATTGTAGCGGGCAGCCCCTCCCCCGGCTACCTGGAGGACCCAATGTTTACATGAGAGACACACGCTGCGTCCGAAATCGCATACTTCCCTACTATATAGTATGCGAAAAATAGTATGCCAGGTGAGTAGTATGTCCGAATTCATAGTATTTGAAAAACAGTAGGCGAGGAGTACCCGGATGACCTACTGCTTCCGGCCGAATTCTGTAGTAGGCATTCGATGGACACTTCACTATCCCATAAGGCA
>JBBPCZ010000089.1:6055413-6069499 GCA_037974445.1 Brycinus macrolepidotus
GTAAAGCACATTGAATGACCTTCTGTGTATGATAATGTGCTATATAAATAAACTTGACTTGACTTGACTTGACTTAATTCTGAAATATTATAGAAATGGCTCAGCAAAAAAAAAAGGAACACATTTTCTCCTCTTACACCAGACAAGGCCAATCAGCCAAGACAAGTTTTGAGCTGCAAAGTTGTGAACAAACACCAGAAGACAATAGTCATCCAGATATTTTTTGTAAATACATCCCAAAAGGTTCTCTCCACCCACATAAACCACATCTAGCTCTTCGTTGAGGTGCTGCAGGATGTGGTTTCAGAAAAAGTATGACTTACTGTGAGCTACAAAAATAAAACTTCGAAGTTACAGGCAACCATTTTGACACCAATTCCAGGACTAGAGAGAACTGATCCTGGATTAGATTCCTTTGCATTTATGAGGACTGTTGCCACTAAAACTGATTTCAGGTCAGCACTCCTGCTCCTGAGGCAGTTTGTGAAAATAGACCTTGTTATCTAAAAAGGCTGCCTGCAGCGTTCAGCTGCACAGTGAACATGTATTTATTTTAATAGGTAAAAAATGAATAAATGCCTTGGATTACATCTGGGGTAAGTGGATATTAATAACATCACTTATAATCTTGCTACATAACAGGGACAGGGCCTTGAGTGTCTTACTTTGGAAGGGTACCAACAACAAAATGGCTACACATCCTATGTAGTTACAGTGGGGGTCCCACAAGTCCAGGAGACCCTATATGCATTTTTTTTGTGTGTTTTCACTGCTTTACACACCTGACCCCGCAGAAGCTTGTTAAATAAGTCGAATCAGGTGTGCTAGATGAGAAAAAGCACAAAAATGTGCATGATGAGGTACTATTCAGAAGTGATGCTGTTAATGTTTCACTCACTCTTTTCTATTCAGATTAGCATCATTTTAACATGAGCTGCTCAAATCCCTATTTTAAGATGGAAATTCTGCCAGTGTTTTAGAATTTCTGCATAAATAAATGGTTAAATGTAAACAAAGTCATTCAGAGTGGTTTGATGTGAAATGCTCCATTCTAGAGAAACTGAATCAGAATTGTTCATCAGAATCAGAATCGCGTTTATTGGCCAAGTATGTGAGCGAACACACAAGGAATTTGAATCCAGTAGATGGTGTCTCTCAAGAACAACAATATAAAATCCCTATTCAAATCAAAGAATCTAAATTGGCTAAAACAGTGATCACCAACCCTCCTGCATCTTCTGAAGACCCACTTTCTGTAGGTTCACCACAACAAATCAAAGACAATCAATAATACATGTTAGGAATAAAAGCAGCAATGGAATCTGAATGTAGTCTTTTTTATTCGTATATAAGTACAGAAAAGACATAAAAGAGACTAAAATAGCCTTTTAATACTTCAAATGTAAACACATAATTTAACACAGAATGACCATGGTGAGACATCTTCTACTAACATCTTAAATCTGCTGTTAAACAAAGAGCATCCTGTATTTAAAAAAAAGTCTGAAAGGCCAGAACATGAACCAGTTCAACAAAGACTTTATTAAAGTGCTTCAACATTGGACCAATGATGACAGGCTATTTCTCTTCACAGATCTACAATTTTGTCCTGATTGCAAAGACTCCCGTCACAAAAGGATTCTCACTATTCTTGAAGCAACTACATAAAAATCTACCTGCAGCACTTTGTCACTTTTGGTCACAAATTATCTTCAGGCTAGCAACAATAGTGCCTATCAGAGGAGAGCCTGGAATATTGGGCTCGTTTTCTATGATGGCTAATGTAACGAGATTCTGCTGTTGCAAGGAAACTAAAAATTGTACCGAGATGTTAAATTGTACTTTTGGACCATTTCTGCTGGTCCATTCCTCAGTGTAAAAGAGAGCTGGTGTTTTAATTTTTTTTAAAAGAATAAGTTATAAGGTTTCGTTACGACAGCGATGCTGGAATTCAACTGGGAGTTTAGATGGAATAAAATCCTGAGTGTCAGGATGTGTAGCCTGTGACAGAGCTGTTTGGTGAATCGCATCAAGGCCATTCAAGAGTGCAGCTCAGTATAAAAAACAAGATGATGTGGTGAACAGGCTGCTACCACACGTAAATCACTGACCACAGCGCATGGAGTAGTCTACAATGGTGGACGACATCCAACAGTCACAACGAATATCCAACTAGCTAGCTTGCGCTGCCACATGGAGTCCAGGACAAAAGCTTGCAGACCACTGCTCGAATGACTTTCTTTTGCTCATTTTCTAAATGTCCTGTACAGTGAACATATGTTTTAATTGTTGAATGTAACATACAATGTGAACTTTTTTATTTAACAAAGAAAGGTTTGGTTTCAATGATTTGAACCCTAAACTCGCCAACAGAAATAGAAATTGTGCACTAAAATTTTCCATATTAAAAATCTCTATATTTAGGTTTCTAAAGGTATGTGTTATTAAACTTATTAAATCAACAAAACAGGTCTTTTGAGCAGAGGTGTGTAAACTGTTGCACTCCACTGTATGTGCTTGACTTGGTGGGATTGCAGTCTGATGCAAACTCTCATTTGAGCTCTGGTTTGGCACACATGATGCATCACAACATTTTTACAATATTTAGTGATAGGCCTCCTTCTCCTCACCTGTTTATTTTTTATGAGTTTTTATCTGAACTTTATTACAAAAATGTCCTGCCATACCTCTCCTCAGGATCCACCTGTTAAAATCGTCTCAAATACACAACAGTGGGACACAACGGTATGATCACTCTTGTAACTGGAAAAAGCGCATGCTTAGTCTCATATGGAGGCTTCTTTGTAAAGCATGCAACACACACCTCAAAGAAACCAGTAATTAGCATCCGCAGAGCTCTTTATCAGTGTTCACAGTAAAAACGTGCTCGGAGGACACGTCTCTGCTTCACTTTTTCATCTTCTTGTAACAGCCGGCATCCTGTCCTTTTGTACATTAGCTGAGTGTCCATCTCCTACTCAACCATGCTCTTCACTGAACAGAAGTGGACAACTTCACTCATGTGATTTTTCCAAAGTGAGAAAAAAATAGCATTTTGAGAATATCTTTGAATATTTAAAAGACAGAACAAGGTTTCTGTGAGGACGGGATGTCCTTAACAGCAATTGTAAGTCTGTTCTTGAAAGAGAAAGAGAAGTTAGGCCCTGAATTAGTCTTGCTGGCAGTGTCTGATTGAAACTGTAGAATAATTGTAAGCACACTTGTCAGTCGTCACTACAAGACTACACTGGAACAGATAGCTTCAAGTTTCACACGTGCTAACATTGCGACTTGGCAAGGGGCGCCAGGCCTTTCCTTGCCTGCATCGTAGTGGATTCTTCTCCATTATGTTTGTTTTGTTTGTTTTCTTTTTTGCATTGATTTGCATTGAGTTTTCTTTCAGTAGTGTGTGGTATGTCCAGCGCCCTCTTGTGGGCACACACTCTGCTGAAAGAGTATAACAATTAAAAAAAAGAACTAAAAATAAGTATGAAAAATGACACTAGAGTCTCATAAAAACAGACATGAGCATGTCTGTTTGGTGGCACGTCCGTTTGGTGGATCACACCACCGTCTCCTTGGCTTTTTCATCCATGAGGAAAGAGTTGAGCTGAGAAAAGTCCACCACCACGTCACTCTTGTTTATAGAAATGTCTTTTAAATGGTCCTCATCACTTTGGTCCTTGGCAAAATTGACAAATACCTGAAAGGAATGACACAAAAAATACTTAAGCTGAAAATAGAGTATTTCATGTACAGGTTTCATCTTTGCTACATTGTCTAACAATTGCTCATGCTTTGGTGTGGGGCAAATTCTTTTATGCTAGGCAGTACATTAACCCTTGTAAGTTGAGCTGATACTATTATTAATTACAATAACAGAATAAATTATATTTAGATTTGATTTACACTGTGGGTTGATATCAAGACATGAGAAATGCATGGCAAAATATGAAGTATGCTTTTGGGATTGTTTCTGTGAACACATAACACATAACACATAACTTTTCAGCAGACTTCAATGAATTGCGAGTAAGACTAAAAACAATATCAAAAGGTAATTTTTCATTGTCAAATGACAAAAATGAAATAATCAATGATTAGTCTTAATCCACGTCCAAGAAAAATGGAACCTACACTTGAAAAGAAGGTTACCACAAATGATTCTTTATGTCATGTGTGAGAATCTTTTTAAAAAGAATCTTTTTAAAGAATCTTTTTAAAGCTTAAAGATCTTCAACATGATGTAAATGCTCTTGGAAGAATCCTTACACTGGCAAATAAACTTCACATTATGTAAACGTCCTGCCACTCACACATCTCATTTACTAAATTCTTTTAAGAAACATCTATTGAAAGGTTCTTTAGAGAACCCAAAATGATTCTTCTATGGAATGATGCATCCCTCTACATCACCCATAATTTTAAGACTGTAGAGACTAATGTCTGTGCTTCAGATTCTTCCAGTATTACAGGCAGCTCTTCCACAGCCAGGCTCTTACTTGGTCTAGTGTGGTCTGAGAGACGGAGTAGTCCTCGATGTGAAGCTCGTTTTTGTTCTTGGCGAGGATGCTGAAGATTCGTGCTAGAGAGGACAATGAGGAAGGCAACTGGTACTGTAGCATGTTCCTGTGCTTCTCCTTCAAAGTGCTGCTGGGCAGTTCCCGCTCAATGAACTCCATCACCGGGTCCAGCTGTGGGTCAGCCCCTGCCACTCTGAGGATAATGGTGTAGCCATCACCAAACCTGGACATGGAAACAAACAGCTCTGATCAAACAGTGATCTTATAACTAGTATGTGCTGTTAACCTGATCACGTATGGAGACATGCACCTGTCATTTTTAGAACTACTGCCAACAAACCATGAACTTATTCTGTAAATTCTTTAACATACAGACTGAAGATACAGTGTGTACTAATACTGTATATTGTTAAGTGTGCAAAAAATGCAAAAAATGTCCAGTATTTTAAAAATACAGGGTATATTAGTTCCGTACAAGTACTGTTGTAGGATTGGCTATCATTTGAGATTTTTTAACAACAGTACATGTGGGTAACTTGGAATCACTGCTGATACCACAACAGCACTTGTACAAAACTAATATATTTCAGTACTGTCATTTTTAAGAAACTAGTACATAACAGAACAACCCTCACAATCTACATCTGTCTTTTTAATTTTAGACAATAAGCAGCATGTGGGAATAAGACTTGTACATAAAATAAAATGTTCAAAAATGTTCCAAGCAGTCTGTAGGTAATCTGTAAGTTGGTAGCAGCCTGCAAGCAGTTAGCATGTAATTTGATCTGTGTTCTTTAAGCATATGATATGATATTTCAGCAAATATGCTCAGAAAAGCTTATTCAGACATGCTGTCACTTAATTTATCAAAACAACAACAAATATTGATATATTGCAGCTATAGTAGTTGCTCAGCAGAATTTTTGTTTGTGTTAAAAATGACAGTTCTCAGAGTTCCTACCTATTCTTTAAGTGCTGGACACTGCCCAGGCAGCGGAACCTGCCATTGACCATAATGGCCATACGAGTGCAGAGAGCCTCACACTCCTCCATACTGCAGAGGAAAAACAGTGAAAGTGAATCAAGTTGGCTCATCAGTGAATTACCTTGATATCATCAAGTGTACACTAGGGATAATTATACATAATAGCCCTACATACAATGGATAGGGGCAAACAAGACACATTATTGTCTATTCATTTCTGTGTGAAAAATGATGTGTATATGTGTGACATTACACAACGCAGTGTCGAAATGAGTGTCACTTCTAGACTTCAGCTCAAATATAATATATTTTGAGGTTGAGTCAGCTTTGAGTTTGAAGCTGTCTCTTGCTCTCTCACCTGTGTGAGGTCAGAACTACAGACCGTCCCTCTTTAATGATGCTGAGGATGCAGTTCCACAGCGCTCGCCGGGCCTTTGGGTCCATGCCAGTGGTGGGCTCATCCTGTTACCACAGCAAAAGCCAAGGTTAACCGCCACAGACTGAATTGGTAGAACAGCATATACTGAGGTAATGGGTCATCATTTCTCTCACTTTGTCTGTCTCACCATCATTGCATATTTCCTCTGGGAATCAGCCTAGCTTCCTAGACAAGCGTGATCTGATCTGACAAGTGATAAAAGCCTCTTGGAGTGCTTTAAAGTGTAACAAAGGGCAAAGATAGTAACACAGGGTCACATCAGTATTGTTTTTTCCCTCAAAGGCCTGCCAGCTGTTCCACACTGGCTTTTGCCAAGTCAGATTTATATGCTTTCATGGACCTTGGATGACAAATGGTAAATGGTAATTGAGATGATCCCTATAAGTTAACCCCATGTACCCTGGGCTTATTGTTTAGTTATAATCCTAATACTTAAAGACAAGGAATTATTATTACTAATTTTATTATCTAGTCACTATTAACACATTATTCAGTTATGGGGGCTGTGTATGTAAATGTCATGTTGTGACTTACAGATGTTAATATCAACATGAAATGAAATAACAAGGGCTTGATAGCATGGTTATTAACATTATAACATTAAAACTTGCCAGACCATCATTTCTGGAGGACACTCACCAAGAAAACCACTGGTGGACCCCCGATAAGAGCTATGGCAGTGGAAAGCTTCCGCATGTTTCCTCCACTGTAGTTTCCTGCAGCTTTGTCCACATATTTCACCAGGCCCAGCTTACGGATGCCCCACTCAGCCACCTGAGAGAACATATTCAACAATACCATCTAAAGACTAAACACCACCTAAATTCCATTTAAAGATTAACATACTTTTGGACTATTTGAATCTATTATAATCAAGTATAATAATGCTGAATAAGTAAGTTCTCACTTTGTGGTCAAAGGATATAATAGTGTAAATCATTTTAAAAAATAATTCTTAACTGCACCAAAATGATCAAAACAAAATGAATTCTGAGACTGCATGAATCATTTCCAGAAGACTCGTTATCAAAGGGTCTCATCAAGATCAGTTCTAAGCCTACACTGATTAGTGATTACTGACCTCACAAACTTCTTTCTCAGGTACTCCCCGAAGAATGGCATAAAACTCCAGGTGTTCTCGGCCAGTGAGTAGGTCATTTATAGCATCAAACTGTGGACAGTAGCCCATGTTCTGATGCACCTCGTCAATCTCTGTCAGCACACTTCAAGACCAAACCAAGCATTTACAATGAGTCAGTACAGATCATTTTGACAACTGTCTCTTTCAAAAATAATAGAAGAAGAGAATTTTTTATTAGCTGTGTATCATTTCATAGACCAAATGATTCACCACTTTGCTTACCTCTTGCCAGCTAAATACGCCTCTCCACTTGTGATGACAGAATCACCAGTTAACATCTTGAAAGTGCTGGTCTTTCCAGCGCCGTTCACTCCAAGTAAGCCAAAACACTAAAGAGAAAAGTCATATGAAAAACATGAACATAATATATTAAGTTAAAGCTGGTTGAAGCTGTCACATCTTTAGAGCTGTCAAGATCTTTGGTTGAAGTGAACGTTCCATTTTCCAAAGAGGTGAACCAGTTTTCAAAAATTTTAGCCTGAATATGCTGAGCAGAAGTAGCTGATTAAAAGCTTAAGGCTGGCTGAAAGCTATGAACTTACCTCTCCAGGTGGAATGCCCACACACAGTCTGTCTACAGCTGGCTTCTGCTTCCTCTTATACACCTGCAGCAACATTATATTATCACTATTGTGTTATCTGTTGTCATTTTTCAGGTATTTGAGATTGTATATGTTCTAGATGAAAGCTATGGTTAATCTTCTAATCTTCTAACCATAATTCAAGAAACCAAGACGGCCGCTACTTTTGTTTTTAGTTACCACATGAGCAAGTCTATTTGAGATTATATAACTTGATGTTTGAAACAGGTGTGTGATAATTTAGGCATTCAGGTTATACAGTGCTTATGCATAAATGTTACTACATTGGCCTCATAGATCCAGTGCAAAACTAAAAAAGCAAACTTTAAACAAAAAATATGTCTAGACTGATGGACTACATTTTGGATAAGAAGAAAACTGTGGAGCTCTTAACATTCCTGTTATGTAAGAGATGCTAAGCTCACCTTTGTCAGCTCCCTGAGCTCCAGGATGTCACTGTGTCCACCTCCACACAGAATCCTTTGTCTTTCTCTAGCAACATCCTCATCTTCCTCATTGATTGGCTTCAAATGAGCACTAAGTCCCCTGAAGATGCAAAGACATATCGTAAGAAAATGGATTAATAACATGCTAAGAAGGATTGCACTGATTTATTACAACACATTGTGTTGGAATTCAGCACATACAGAATTTCTTACCTCAACATATGCAAATGCAAGTGCAATTAATGTCTACATATTTGCTGGTAAGTCAAACAACCCTCTCGGCTCATTTTTTGAGTGTGACAGACATGCCAGTTAAATTTATAACATTACACCATTTTTTAAGTGTAAACCTACACCCTCTACAGGGATTTTTTTCTGCACAGTGAAGGAATGTTACCTGGCTTTGATGCAGAAGCGGTACTGGATGAGCACAGTAATGAAAAAGAAGACCACGCCTTCCACAGCCATAGCAAAGAGGTTCTTTCCCACCATGTCCCATGCCAGGGGGGAACGGAACCGGTTCTCACCTGAAAACACAGAATCATATTAAAAATTTAACAAAACACATTTAATCTGTTATTACTGTTTAAGTTTGAATGGTTGCTTTTGTTGTTTTATCTTGCACTATTTTTGTCCAAACACATGTATGTTAGGGGAATTGGATATGCTGAATTGCCTCTAGGTATGACTACGTGGAAACCTTCATGGTGATCATTGCAATTTAATTGTGATGGGCTGGTATTATTATGTTAATGTGAACTGGTGTTTTAAGCAGCTTTCAGCAATGTTTATCAACATAATTAGCCTCAGAGACAAAAAAGTGAGTCTGCAGATCCTACCAAATCTTTCCAGGGCATCAGCCATAGCCTGGTTCTTCACCATATCTATCAGACCTCGACCCAGACAGAAGTGAGGGAAGATCAGGAACACATTCTTCAAAATGTTGTTGATTCCACCAATCTCCTGCAATATGCAATATGTTTCAGTTCAGCTTGAGGCAATCAGAATGTTTAAGAAACATTTTTACTTCTAGTTTAAAGTTTATATTTATAATTTATTTATATATGTGTATTCTATTTAACTTTTTTGAACTCTATAAAATCTGGAGCCACGCCGTCTCATCTCACTGTATTCATGTATGTAGCTGAAATGACAATAAAGTCTACTTTGAGTTTGACTTTGACTTTGAAGAAAGCACGCTGAGGTCCAGATCAGTACATTTTAGTCAACGGAATATGGTCATTACTCACATTGCTGCCAAAAAGCTCCAGTACAAACGTGGACACACTGCCATTAATTCCAATCAGGATGTTGACACTAGTCAGGACCACGTAGGCAGTGCTGGGAATCTTAAAGAAGAATGATGCTGGGTACATCAAAGGGGTTATGGACCACCTGTACACACAAATACAGAAGCATACAGTCTTTGTACAGAATTCCTTGAAGACGAAAACGTGGAGACATAAAATCAAACATACAATTTTTTTTATTTAACTGTTGAGAGACTAATGTCCTTCCTCACCCATAGAGCAGCAGAAGTAGAGCCAGAACAGGCAGATTAGTGGAGGAGACATAGGCCTCTTGTTGGAAGCAGACGAATATGATGATGACAAGGGTCGCTGGGACAATATAGTTGCACTAGAAATGAAAGGACAGAACAAAGGACTATGTATAAGTCACAAATAATAATAAACATGTTTCCACATTTTTATTTTTTTTTTCGCACCATTTGAAAATGCCAGGAGCCTTTTACATGTGTGCACATGTAAGGATAAATGGACCAACAAAATACAACAGAATTAAAAGTTAATGTTTTTTACTGGATCCTATAAATGTTACAACTTCAGTAAACTATCAGCACTATAAAATTACAAGACCATCTCATTTCAGCTGTTCACAATCCACTGTTTTCTACAGTAATCCACTGAGCTCTTACCATGTCCCAGACAAAGTTAGCCAGCCAGTAGAGGAAAGGCTGCACTCCACTAATGAACTGCAAGTGTTTGGCTTTGTTCACTCGCTCCTGGATGAGGAAGACCACAAAGCTGGCTGGGACAAAGGACATGGCGAAAATGACGCAAATGGACACCAGAACATCAACAGAGGTGGTCATCCTGAGAAAATGGGGTCAAAGAATAAGGAAAGTGTAGCTGGTGATATTCTTCTGAAACAAACTTGTAGGTGAAAGTTCACAGTTTTAGTGCAAATTACAGGGCCAATTACTTACAGGGCCACCTGCGAGAGCTGCTCTTTGGTCAGGTTCAATGGGTGGTTGAAAGCTCTGATGGCAAACTTGGCAGGATCGAGTCCAGCGGGCAAATTTGTGCGCAGGATGCCATTGTTCATCACATTGAGGAAGGCTCCAATACTGTGCCAGCCTTTGTTATTGAACCAGATCTGTACAAACACAGAGTAATTAAAGTGTTTATAACCAGAAGAGTTTCATTCTAATTATACGGTACAGTTCACAAAGAGCTGTTTGAATTAACACTTATATAATGTTTATGTCTTTAATATCTTTATTAAAGAGACGTGCCAGTTATTTATTTTTTTTTCAGTTTAAATCCTTGAACAACTTTAAGAAAGCCAAACTGCATGAGTAGTCATCTAGTAGATATAGATTAATACCGCAACTCACTTAACATCATTGCTTACAGGAGTTTGTCCTTACTTGATAACACAAGCTTTGTTTAAAACAATACTCTGACAATCAACAATGGCCTTAGGGGGTCTATAAGGGCTGTTTCTCTGAGATGAAGAGGAAACAGAAAAACATATAAAATGAGTATGAGCTACCTCTGTTAGCTAGCTGTATGACGCTTCATTATATTCCACAAGTCAGGGTATGATGTTATGTATGCTATCAGGTACAGCCTATGCTCGAGCATAAAACAAGCCAACTAACCTTGACATTGTTCTTGGTGTCTAGGCCTTGGATGAATCCAGACAGGCTTCTCAGAAACCTGTCAGCCGCAGTGCCCTGGAAACAAATCACCAAATTCGTTTAATAAAGTAACAACAAGAAGTGAAACTGACTGAAGCAGTCAGCCTCTACTGATGATCTGGTAACCGTTTGATCCGGTGCCTGATAATGAATTAGTTACTAACTGAGTGGTGTATGAGTGTTCATACTACCCTGGGAAACTTGGGAAAACATTTTCAGTCCTATGCAGTTCAGCAACAAAACAAAATGCACTGAATTGATTCAAATGATTCAAACTTGATTCAAATGTGTTTCACATTAATAAAAATTTTTAATTCAGGACAATTACTGCCAAAAGTTAACTGAACTGTAATATGTTTTATTCTTATGGAAACAGTGTACACATTTGAACCAAGTAAATTCATTGCATTACTCTTTTCATCATGGGATTTGAGAACATTGCTGAAACTCACCCTTTCCAAGCTGAAACGACGTCGAATGTGAGAGACCGCATCACTGATCTCATCAGCAGGAGGCATGGCCTGAGAACTTCTGGCACCCAGTGAGAATCCACCATACCTTTGGAGAACCAAAAACTACAACTGTCAGTAAAAGAGCTGAGTGACAAATCTGCATGTATGGTAATATATATGGTAATTTATCAACACTCTATTTCTGAGAAATGTTATTGTAAAATGGTACTATTCTCTGAGCCTTCATAAAATAATGTAAAACAAAAGGTCCTTAACCTGTGCTTTGGCTACTTTGCAGGTACAAGATTTTCTTACCACAGTGACACTGTAAACTATAAAAAGACACCCCACATTTTGAAAACAGAGCTAGTGTACATACCTGAATTCATTGACCCAGATCTTGTTCTTCAAACTGTGGAAGAGCAAAAACAAGCAGCTGTTAAGAGCCACATCACTGATTTACACACAAAATAAAGACTTTTTTTTTAATTAAAAGCATCACTAAGCTTCCCTGTCTCATTTATCTTACCTTTTGCCAATAATTTGTGCATATGTCTTCACCAGGTAGTCTGAAATATTTCTCCCGGTTAGATTTTGCAAAGTGTCAGTGCTGCTGACTTTAATCTAGGTAAAAAAAACAATGCATGAACAAAAACACCATATTTTATATTTCACTACAAAATATCTTCTTGAAATTAACCTCACAGTTACATAATTACACAGGCTGTTAACCCAGTTTAAGGGGTTAATTTAAGTATTGTGTTGTGTTTTTACCTGTGGTGGTGGCAGGCCACCTGCTCCTGGTGGACACTCTGGTAGCATTTTCTTGCTCTCTTCACAGCTGCATTCACAAAGTGGTGAAGGGTTCTTCATGCTCCAGTTCCCCATCATAAACATGTCCCGCACTGTTTCAGAAACCTCTGGCATGGTCCAATCCTCTTCTCTAATCAGACAAGAGCTGCTTCTGTTTTACAGAGGGTAAAGAAAGGAATTGTTCATTCATTTTGGTTAGTTCTGCTTTTAATTTACTGAGTGAATGAACCGTGTTTCCAACTCTACACAGTACAAATATTTAGAAGATTTAAGCACTCACACAGAAGTTTCCTTTTCTGCACATCGTCCACTGTAGGCTGGTCTGTCTATTAAGGCTCCAAATAGCTTGTTTGTGTGCATGTCTTCCGGTGCATCGTTGCTGCAGTAAAAGAATGATTATATAGCCACAAAATGTTTTTCATTTCATCTCCCATTGATAACAGCAAAGATATAAAAATAATGTTTTTAACACTTATGAACCTTCTGTGGGTGATTATTGTATTGAGTGAAATATTACATTTTTAAAAATGATATATCCCAGAGAAAAAGAAAATAACAAAATAACATCAGTATGAGATTTTGACCATTTTCTCACACTTCTTAAATTCGGCTCCTGAGAAAGAGCTTCCTATAACTTCAGCCCGATCCCTTTTTAAGATCTTAAAATGCTCTTGCTTTAATCTCACTGCTCTCATCTTTATTTGTCACAAATAATCAGATCTTGAGATAACCTTAAGATCCAAAACAAAACTTGGTTGGCTTAACACAGAGCCTGTACAATGTCTGTAATTTGTCTTAGTGATCACTTAGAGATCAAAAGTGCTTGATACCAAAATCAAACAGTTTTGATAGCCACAATGTTGTTCAAGAGAAGAAAACTGAGAAGCCTATGAGAATAGAAAAAGAACTTCTGTCTCAAGTTGATTTTTTTCTTTTTCTCTTTATTTTTCCTAAGTCAGACTTTAGTGATCTCCAAATAAGAAGATGATTTATTTCTGATGACACAAAGAAAAGACTGTTGTGAGCAGCAAAATCATCCTTGGGGTAGATCTTTCATCAGAGCTCAGAACTAGCCTATAACCATGACACACTCCCGTAGAGCAACCCACATGTGAGAGAAGTGATTCAGCTCTCTGTAACGATGTGTACTGATACTGCAGTTTTGCACTAGATTAAAAGCTGTGGCGGTGTTTACCTGATGAAGGTGTACTGCTCTTCATACATGCTGGGCTCCAGCTCTAAGCTGGGGTATTTCCCAAAGGGAGGGACAATCAGACTGAAGATCAGGGCAATGCACACGAATACAGCGGGCAGCACAATCTGGAAAGAACAAACATGGTTAGACACAGCATATGCACTTTTAGAAAGGGTCAGAAAGCAAGATGATATTGTAGATTTTTTAGGATGATGGACTCACCTGGGCAAAGAATCCTTTCCTAGAGCGTCGGGCATACAAGAAGCGTTTCCAGAGCAAGGCCACAAACTGCTGTCTCTTCAGACTCCAGCCTTTCACCTGGTATGAGCCTTTTCCATCAGCGCCACCCAACCAGTCAGTCTCACGAGATTCTGGAGACATATTTATATTACCAGCATTACACATCAAATACATGAGCTATATCAGGGCTCCCAACTCTCAAGCAATGAGCGTGAGACACACGCATCTGGCTGTCTTCTCACACTCTCCAATTTCTCACGCTGAAAATCTATTTTATCTATCTGGCCATTGCGTCGGGCCAAACACCACTTGCGATCGTTTAATTAT